>JAKLMF010000169.1:0-25677 GCA_022813555.1 Botryosphaeria agaves | reverse complement strand
CAGCTAGGATGGATTGTCGAATCCCGTGCTCGACCTCCTCCACGCACGACTTGTGGCAAGCGCCGGAAACAAGCTTGTAAGCGCCAGGAGATAGATGGCAGAAGCTGATAGAGATCTTTGTGAAGTAAATGGTGAAATAAATGTCATGTAAATGGTATCGAGATCCAAATTCCGGAAGCTGATGATATGGGGTGTCCAAATCCAGGTTGCTCTCAGCCATATCCGCGGTTGTACCTCAAGGTCAGTCGACTGTCCGAATCCTTCATTGCGGTGTAGACTGCCCCGATTCTCATCTGGTTTGGCTTTCCAACGGAAGAGCAGTTATCCCGGGGATCGAAAAGCCATCAACATGACATCTGTCTGTGCTGGTTGGGCTGTGGATTGTACCAGCATCGAGCTCAATACAGCTTCTACGAGGTGATCCGGTGATGAGGCCGAACGACGAAGAAAAAGCGATGCTTCCCGGACCGCATAGAAGAGAACGACGCTGCGGATGGGCGGCTTCTGGTGGCTTGTCTTTTAATCAAGAACTGCAACTGCGCCAGCGGACGCTGAAATATATCCCGTCGTCACCGTGATTGAAGCGGCTGGACTGCACTTCTGCCAGCAGTGAAATGGCGAAACGACCCTCATCCTTGCGAAGCACGGCGACACTGGTGCGCGTCTTGATATGTTGAACGACTCGCAAAACTTGGTGGCATTTCGCAATCTTAAGGTCCGGTTTCGTTGCGCACTGCAGCAATCAAGCCTGCGCCCACATCTTCGGTACACATCGATGGTACCTCGGACTCGGATCATCGCGCAGAGCTCGGTGGTTGCGACCGCAAAGCTGGACACCTGGCACCTCCATCGAAAATGAACAGGAGATCCTGTTCGGGGCATCGAGATAGCCCTGCATGGTGGTTGAAAGCGCGGTTATGGGGGTTAAGGAAGGTGGTAGGCGAAGCCTTCAAGTAACGCAACGCGTCGAGACAAAGAACTCGAAGCCCGCATTACGAGCATAGTTAGCGAACAGCTCTGCAGGAAGTCTAATCCAAGAGATATTGATCGAGAGTAATATGCAGATGTGCTTGACGTTGGAAATTGATGCTTACCTAATCGGTAAGATAACCATGGTACGTTCAAGTCAAAGCGATGGGAGCGAACCATGGCTTGAGTGTTCCAGAATCCACCGTTGACATCAATTCCGTAGCAGTGCAAGAACTTTTTGAAATCACGCAATGAGACGATTTGTCTTGATTATCTTCCACGACTCTGAACTCACCAAGATGTCGAGGTTACTGGCAGGTATCTATACGCGTTGGTTGCCTCATCTGCTTCATGATCGCGGACAGCTAGAGTACTCTCCACAACCTGATTTTAGCTCAGCGTTTCACTACACTGCGAATACGCATTAGCCGGTTAGAAAAAGCCGAGAAATCCTTCATTCCCTTCTCCTCCCATCGATCACATCCGTAACATTATTACATCAGATGCGATCAAACCTCAATCACTGTAGATAGCTTCTTCCTGACCATGATTTCGAACACCGAGTCGTGGGCCCACTTACGCTCGCTTCCACTCTCCCGAATTGCGAGGTTGTTCACAAGTCATGAAATACACAGACCTTCTATGCGAATCAAGATGCTCGGTTCGGGGGCACAAGCCTGCATGGTGAATGTCTCCAACGGCTACTGCTCTTTCTCAAGTCATTCGAGGTGTAGTCACGGGACATCATCATTCTCCAGAGATTATCTAACATGCTCCGTCGCCGCTCGTATTGTTGGACCTAGCGAGCCACGGATCGTTCAGCTGTCCTTGCACTTCACTCAAGACTACACTGCTGCAGCCACTGATACTGGGAAGTGACTTACGGAGAACCTCTTCTATCAAAAGTCACGCAATCTGTATACAGTGAATAGTTCTTGTCAACTGTCAGGTGCCAAACAAACCATGCGACAGCGTATCCGGGTACGTGTACACAAAGCTCTATCTCTCACAAACCCGGCATTTTCTGCTACATCAATCGGACTTCCTCACTTCAATCGCAGACTTCTACATCGACTACACAGATCGTTCTGCGTCCCTCTCACACACAAATACCACAATAAAGCCCAACTTTTCACAGTCCTCGAGAACACAACAACCCCAAGGACTTCCTATCAAACTCCAACTTTACTGAAAGCAGGACACCACACTTTCCGGAACACTCATGATGTGCGACTGGGAGAAAGTTATCTACACCGTCTGTGGCCACATAGAGGCGCGTCGGATCAAGTACTGCCACTTCGCGCGCAACGATCCATTGCACCAGGTAAGTCGACGGCGGTCACAGAACTACCAAGCTTATGGCTGACCATTGACATAGTGCTATTCAGTGCCGAGATACGTGCGGGACAACATTGTTAACGCCAAGTGTCCAAAGTGCCTAGCACCCCAGCAGTAGCTGCGCAGGTCGGCAAGAGGATGTATGGATCTTCAGACCGGTAGATTGTGATTGGCTTCATTTGTGCGGTGTGCCGGCACCAAATTGATGAAAGCATGGCACACAAAACTCCACTCTACTTAAGTATCACTACGGATGCGAGAGCGGCCGCATGACAGCGATGTTCCAACTACATTGCTCGACTGCGCAAGCTCAAAGCGAGCATTCGACTGCGGGCTGCACTTGCTGTTTGCCATCTCCAATCAATTCTTCGACTCCTAATCGGAGCATGTACTTGTTACTTGTACTAAATACACAGCCGTCTCACTGTCAATAACCGGCACTAAGAAACCGAGGGACCACCCTCCAGCCTTCTAAAAACTTCCGTCGACTAGCGTGAACAGTGGTGACCGGCCCAGAATGACGCCTGGCACGCATACAGCTTGCCTTCATGTACTTGAGGCAACGTAAAAAGCCCGCACATTCCCTCCTATCTCAATGCTATGCACCACCCATATGCTGATTACTCCCATTCCGGAGTTCCCACCCCCCTGCCCACTCTTCTCGCTACCACGCACTCTTCTCATCACCACCCACCTACCTCCCCACCCCACCCTCCCCCTCCACCCCCTCGCCCCGCTCCCCCCTCCCCATCCCCTCCGGCGCCCTAGGCCCCACCATCCAATCCTCCATCGCCAGCCACGCACTCCACATCTTCTCCGCCGCCTCAATCTCCTCGATCCGGACCTCCCTCAGCGGCGCCAAAAACGGCACGCCCTCATGCGGCCCCATATCATACAAGCCCTTCACCTTCGCCCAGCCCACACTCTTCGCCGCAAACAGGTAGTTCCGCCGCTCGCACTCCTGGATCGGGCCGACGCCGCTCCGCCACGAGTCGCCGAAGAAGCCGTGCAGCACGCCGGGGCGGTCGAAGCCCGTGACGACCAGGCGACGGATGTAGGGGACTAGGGACACCCAGCTCGTGCCGCCGCCCCCGCCTCTACCCCCCAGTGCAGCGCCGCCCCTTCCCCACCCCAGCGCCGGCAGCGCAGCCCCGCCACCATATCCACCCACTCCTCCTCCTCCTGGGCCCCCTCCTCCGCCCACACCACCGGGCCCAGGATGGTGCCCGGCGTCCGCGGCGTTCAGCGCCACCCCCGCGCTCCACTGGAACGGCAGCGCGATGTTGACGAGCGCGGCGACGGCCTGCACCGTGCCGTCGTGCTGGGCGTGGTCGAGGAAGTAGCGGACGCAGCTCTGGTACGACGGGTGCCAGGCGAAGATATCGAAGGACGGGTCGTTGAGCGTGCTGGTGCCCGGGCCAGGGGGGAGGTGGGGGTCGTCAGCGGAGGGGGAGAGGGCGGGGTTGTTATGGCTGTGAGGGTTGGAGGGGTGGTTGGGGTTGGAGCTGCTGCTGCTGCCGCTGCCGCCGCCGCCGCTGGGGTGGAAGAGGTGGGGGTAGCCGTTTGGGAGGCCGGGGAAGGACATTTGGAGGGAGGGTATGGAGGATTGGGATCGCGGCGGGGGATTTTTTGGCGGGCGATGATGCAGAGAACGGCGGGTGGACTAACGCGATTGATGGTAGAGGAACGGTGGTGCAGGCAGGCTGCAAATCGTGGGGAGAGAAGGCGCTATGTTTGAGGAGGCTCTGGGAGGTGAACGGGTGGGAGGATGGATGACGATTACAGCCAGCCCTTTCGGTTTAAGGCAGGCTGAAACGTCGGCCGACGGGGATATATATTCGTCGTCGCCTCTCGGTTCTCCTGAGCGGAAGCATCCGAGCCCGAGTCGAGGGTGGTGGGCTCGTCGCCATTGATAGAAGCGGATTGCATGCAGACATCAAATACTGCTAGGGAGAAGGGGGCCACACGTTGAACCCTGAGTCCGTGAGGCGTTCGCGGTGGCGCAAAGTTTCCAAATTCTGAGAGGGCCGTGCAGCATCAAATCATCCGAGGATCGACAGCTCAGCTTTGGCTTTTGAAACGCAATTGAAGGCGTCTTGCTGTCTCACATCCGATAGCTGCACCGGTAGATGCAGTGTCAATGGCAGTGTCCGGACAGCGACCACATGGGCATCTTCACGAGTTCCATACGGTCCGCCAGATTCATCGGCGGGCATGAGGGTCTCAGGCTGATTTCTCAAAACTGCCTCCTCGGGCTACCCTATGGTTGATCTTTCAGTTGATTGACTGCAACTATCTCCAAGAAGTTCAGGATAACAGTCGACGATAATACTAGTTCAAAGCGCCTCGCTTTGGTTCCAGCTGATCAGACCATCGGGGACCAAGTACCCTGTTTTCACTCCGCATTGATTCTCGATGTGTAGCGAGTGGCTTCACCTGCAGCGACACATACGGCCGAGAGCTGGATGGCAGGAGAACGACTGGAGAAAGCCACAGCAGTCTCAGTACACTGGAACATAGCGCCTCTTCTGACCAGCATTTGGAAAACATCCGAGTTCAACGCCCCAGCTTGTAATGCCTGAAAACGTTGCGAATGTCCTGGCAGGTCGAGACTCCACCAAAAACGAGAAAGCCTCTGTTCAACGCGAATGTTGATCGGGCCCAGGGCTGATTTACGCTGTGGGGTACATCCCAGCGGTACTCTATCCATAGAGCAAGCGAGGAAACAGAAACACTTGGATACTCCCTAACTTGCCACTGTGGTCTTAGGGGATTCGCAAGCAGAAGCTGTTTCGGTATATCTCCATGGGCGCATGTTTCCGAATGGTGGTTCAGCTGGCTGCATGCGAGCAGCATAAGGATTCGATGATCTGCAAGATGCCGCCCGGAATAGCGGGACGTGCCGATACGTCACTGTTCGAGTTCGTGTCAGTGTCATGGTGATGCATCAGTATTCTCCAGTTGTATACCTTGATATATTATCTATCCACATTGCTCAACTCCGTCGCGCGTATTACCGAAACGCTCCAACCGTAAACTCAGCCGTGATGGCGCAGCAATTCTCTCTGGCCAGCCGGGTGAAGGCACGTAGCGCTTTAGTATCGCATGTCAACAGAGCGCCAATTGACTGGAACAGCTACCCAACGGCCTTACCATGCCGCAGATCCACTTAGGAGTATACTTGACCAGCGGCAACGAAACCTCCAATGCTGTGAGATGGGCTCTGGAGGTATGTCCACGTTGACATTCCCTCGTAGAAAACATCTGACGGGTAAAGGCAGGATACAAAGCGTATGTCAAAGACTGAAGGAGCGCGTTCAGTCCTGCGGCGAGTAACGCGAGCTACAGCGTCGATTCGGCACAGATGTATCACAATGAACGTGAAGTCGGACAAGCTATCAAAGCATTCCTAACCAGCACGGCCAACAAAGACGGTCTCAAGCGGGAGGACATTCACTTTACGACGAAGCTTGCACAGAACAGTTCCTACGATGTTGCGCGCAAGTCAATCAAACAGTCTCTGAAGACCAGCGGCCTCGGATATATCGACCTGTTCCTACTGCACAGTCCGTACGGCGGCAAAAGAGCCAGACTGGAGAGCTGGCGAGCAGTGGAAGATGCCATCGAGGACGGCGAGATCAGGACCGGAGGCGTCAGCAACTACGGCATCAAGCATGTACGCCAGGAGACGTGTCTATGGAGCTGTGATCACAGTGTGCTGACGGCCTGCAGCTGCAAGAGCTCCTCAACTCCAAGCCACGCATCATGCCCGCTGTCAACCAGATCGAGGTCCATCCCTTCAACACGCGAACAGACATCTGCACGTTCTGCCAGCAGAACAACATCGTCGTAGAGGCATACGCTCCTCTTGTGCGCGCCATGCGCATGAAGCATCCCACCATCGCGTCGCTGGCCAAGAAGTACTCGTGCACGCCGGGACAGCTGCTCGTCCGCTGGTCACTGCAGCATGGCTATGTGCCGCTGCCGAAGAGCACGAAGAAGGAGCGGATCATAGAGAATGCTGATATTGGATTCTTCGAGATTGAGGAGGGAGACATGAAGAAGATGGATGGGCTGGACGAGTATCTAGTAACGGGTGAGTGCGCGACTGGCTTGGTCCTACATGCTCCGCTTCGCCATTTGCTAATGAGAACACCAGATTGGGATCCAACCGATGTGGACTGAGTGGAGGACAGTTTGTTGCTTGGTGTTGAGTAGCGTTGATGTGCTCCGCGGAGGGGATTCTGTTACTGTTTAGCCTCAACGCTATGGCCTTGTGCTCGCATGTCGCATATGTTCGCGATGCGCTGCCGGACCGAAGAAAGCTCCAGCCAGCCGATGCCGCACATAGGGCCTCCCAAGGCCGCAATCGCCCGCGCCGCAGCCGGAGCGGTCGATAAGGTTGTTTCCCTAACCCTATAATTACCTAACTACATGCCCTGCAGCCAATCATCGTGCGCGATACTGAAGTTCTTATCGAAACACCAAAAGTCCAGCACATGCTATCTGATGGGGAAACGACTCACGTTGAGCTTGAGAGACTGAACCAGCGCGCGACGCAGGGCAGCCGCAATTGAGCCAATTGAGATGCTCCCAGCGCATGGGAATCGTCGCTCGGGCTCGCTCCAGGGCTCTGCGGCTTGGAGCACACAGATCTGAACCCGCACTAGAGCCTCTGACGTCCACCATGGTCTCACCCCACCACAGCCCACGGTCGCGAGCCCTGCTTTTTCTGAGTTAGTTAATAAAACTGTCGACTCCCCAGAGCTGGACCTGCATTTGCTCCTTCCTCACATTACTGTAATTGCCTTGATACCCTGAATCTTCGTTTCCATCTTCCCTCTGACATCGACACCACCTCATTGAAACTTCTACCGCCACTACACTATCCACCATGTCGAACCTCCCCTCCGAGCCTGAGTTCGAGCAGGCCTACAAAGGTACTGTCCTCCTCGCTCTCTCCAGCCGCTGGACCCCGCCACTGCCCTCGCAATTTCGCCAAACTGAACCTCCCAACTAACCGCTCGCGCCAACAGAGCTCGCCTCCACCCTCGAGAACTCCAGCCTGTTCCAGAAGAATCCCGAGTACAAGAAGGCGCTGAAGATCGCCTCCATCCCCGAGCGCATCATCCAGTTCCGAGTGACGTGGGAAGACGACAAGGGCGAGTGTCAGGTCAACCGCGGATACCGCGTGCAGTTCAACTCGGCTCTGGGCCCGTACAAGGGCGGTCTCCGCTTCCATCCTTCGGTCAACCTTTCGATCCTGAAGTTCTTGGGCTTCGAGCAGATCTTCAAGAATGCGCTTACGGGCTGTGAGTAGTTTCCCCGCTCACCCACACACTTAAGCCCCCGCTGCAGGTCCCACCCCCCTCGTTCGAGGGGGCGGCGGATTGGCTCGCGCTGTGGAGATCGATGAACCCTAGCAGGAACGACAATGCTGACCCCCGCTCGCAGTGAACATGGGCGGCGGCAAGGGCGGCGCCGACTTCGACCCCAAGGGCAAGACGGACAACGAGATCCGCAAGTTCTGCGCCGCCTTCATGCGCGAGCTGTGCAAGCACATCGGCGCCGACACGGACGTGCCCGCCGGCGACATCGGCGTCTCCGGCCGCGAGATCGGCTACATGTTCGGCGCCTACCGCCAGGTGCGCAACGAGTGGGAGGGCGTGCTGACGGGCAAGGGGCTCAGCTGGGGCGGCAGCTTGATCAGGCCGGAGGCTACGGGTTACGGGCTTGTCTACGTATGTGCAGGCTCTGGATTGAGTTTATCGAGAACGGCCACTGACAGTGCTATATAGTACGTCCAGCACATGATCCAGTACGCGTCCGGCGGCAAGGAGTCCTTCTCCGGCAAGCGCGTCGCCATCTCCGGCTCCGGCAACGTGGCGCAGTACGCCGCGCTCAAGGTCATCGAGCTGGGCGGCACCGTCGTCTCGCTGTCGGACAGCAAGGGCGCGCTGGTGGCCGAGGGCGACGAGGGCTTCTCGCCCGACGTCATCGACATCATCGCCAAGCTCAAGGTCGAGCGCAAGCAGCTGGCCGAGCTGGCCAACAACGCCGAGTACAGCAAGAAACTCCGGTACATTGAGGGCGCGCGGCCGTGGAAGGAGTGCGGCAAGGTGGACGTGGCGCTGCCGAGCGCGACGCAGAACGAGGTCAGCGGCGAGGAGGCCGAAGTGCTGGCGAAGGCCGGGTGCAAGTTCATCGCCGAGGGCAGCAATATGGGCTGCACGCAGGAGGCGATCGATCACTTTGAGAAGATCAGGAAGCAGAAGAAGGGGGAGGCGATTTGGTATGCGCCTGGTAAGTCCCACTCTCCACAGACCTCATCATCAACCTCTTGCTAACTTCCATGTAGGCAAAGCAGCCAACGCGGGCGGCGTGGCCGTGTCGGGCCTCGAGATGGCGCAGAACTCGCAGCGCATCAGCTGGACGGCCGAGGAGGTGGACCAGAAGCTCAAGGACATCATGGAGAACTGCTTCCGCAACTGCCTCGAGACGGCCAAGGAGTACGTCACGCCGGCCGAGGGCGAGTTCCCGAGTCTGGTCGGCGGCGCGAATATCGCGGGCTTCATCAAGGTGGCGAGGGCGATGCATGATCAGGGAGATTGGTGGAACCAGTAGATGGTGTTGCTGTGTACAAAGGGAGGGTTGGGTAGATGGGGTATACATGCGTATGAGACATGATGACTTTTCGGATACTTGTCTGTGGTGAATGAGTTACCTGTTGTGGATTGTGTGTGATTAGGGTGGTTGGTGGTAAGGATAACCTACCTTACTTCACTTGTTGGTAAGTTTGGGAACGCTCCATGTTAGTCGCTTTCGTATCTGGAGAAAGGATGCAGGGGTTACCCTGACTGTATTTAGCTATACGACGGACTTGAAATATTGGAAACATCCCCGCAACTCTCAAAGTGAAAGTTCCAAGTTGGATTCCAAAGCTCGGAGGACATCTTCGGTAAGGTAATGGCAACGGGTCCCTACTAAGAGCCAAGCATCCGAGGGAGTTTGCTACCTAGGTAGCGAACTGCCACCGAGTCTTCTAACTACGACCCTATAGTAAACGTACGTTGTGCGTTAGTAGCATAATTGGTGGTGGGACTATCTCACCGCAGGACAAGAACTACTATGCTAATGAACGTACTTGTGTAGACATACACCGCCGGGGACGTTCCAATCATGTTTTCTCTCTAAAGTATGCGTCATATATCAGAAGCATTCAAACGATCTTTGAAGAGTCGGACGTCAAGTTCGCTCCGGATTCCCAGAGGACATCCTGACTAAAGTCACACATCCTGCAGAGGCAAGCGGATTGACGCCAGTCACCGCAAATGACTGTAAGTGTATACTAGAGACGGTATTCCAGAGCCATGGTAATAAGAATCGAGTCGATGTCTGTTCTGCTATTACATCGCACCTCACGATTTCCTGATTCGAACTCTTAACAGTCTCAAAGTTTATGACCGTCTACGTAAAGCGCTGGTATGCTACTAGAAAGGAAAGACGAGAGGATTAAGGGAATTCACACCGCTCAGCTTCGCACCCTGCATGGTGTGATCTGCAGTCCCGATGCGGAAGATCGCTGCTGTGGTGGAGCCCTGTCTGGAGTTTCGTACGCCTCAGGAGGTACTGCCCGTTCGAATTTTGGATATGGAATGCACGAGATGCGAACATGACCTTGTATACCGCCTCTTGTACGCGACTGGAGTCGAGCAGACCTTTATATTCTACCTTCCGAGAAAACCTGATACTACCAGAAGACATTCCCTCCACGTACATTCCTTAATGTCGACGAATGGTGTTTTCGATCAGCACTGTTGGTTCAAAGTGAAACAAAGTGCTCACTTCCCTAGATATTGACCTCCGTCATTCGAGTTAGATCTGCCCCATGGATAACTTCCACTGCAGCGATGTCATTGCTAACCCTAACCTGTTCAGTCGTTCACGTACCTATCGGATGGGCATGCCGTCCACATGAGGACGGATGTTGTACACCGCCAGAACGCGTCTCTACAAGAACGCGTCTTTGTCCGTACTCTATAAACCATCATATCCCCATCTGCCATCCTCAGGTCGTGCCTGTCTATAGCCTCCGTTTTCGGGGTGCTTGTTTCCCTCCTTCGTACTCTCCACGTCTTCATACCGTTCGGTTTACGATACTCTATTGACGACCGGTGCTTCTAAGTCTGCATCCATCTCACTGCTCTTCTCTCCTCTTACGCCTCTGCCTCTCACTGCTCGACGCGATCCTTTGCACAATCCTCTACAACTCGTCTTCTACGCGCTCCCCCTCAATACTTCACTTTTCTACACGCCATGGACGGTCAAGGCTTGCCGACCGCTCAACCCTTGTCCCACGTCTCCCAAAATCTGGTACAGCAGCAAGCAAATCGGTTCCGGGAGCTGGAAGACACGATCAGGCAACAGGCAGACACGATCAAGCAGCTAGCAAATCGAGTTGAGCAGCTCAAGAATGATCGCAAGACACTGCAAACCGCAAACCTCTCGCTTCGACAATCCATCAGGGACACTGAGAGTGAGCTCGATTCCAAAAATCAGTACATCGAGTCCTTACGGAAACGAGTCTGCGACATTGCCAAACTTGAGCGCAAGTACGGAGATTTGAAAGATGTTCATGATCAACTCCAGAATAAATACCGTGAACTCGATACTGCACATAGATCGCTTGAGTCTGATTGCGGAATGTTACGGGCAGATAAAGTCGTGTTGCAGACTCAGATCGATACGTTGAACAGAGAGAACGAAACTCTACGATTGCAAGTGCAGTCACATCCAACTCGTGCTCTTGTCCAAACTCCTGCTACAAACCAGGGACCTACCGTTGAGCAGCATCACTCGCTCCTATCCTCCTCTCCTGTGGCTGATCATCTTACTCGCCAAGCCGGCAGCCTCGCAGAAGCCGTATCCCCTACACAGCAGCAGTCTGGCTCGACAGTTTCCTGAAGATTTGTCTTGTGTGTCCCGAATGGAGAGGAAAACGATGTCCCGGAAGGACAGAGGTTCGTGTCCATGAAGTCGTTTCTGGAGTCTCACAAGAGTCTACGAACGAGATGCCGGAATGCATGCCGAGAAGAACTGCTGTGTATGTAAAACATGTACTACCCGTCAGAATGCTCATGTACGCACGAGAAGCCAGCACATTGCCTAAAACATCGTGCGAGAACCATATGCATGACATCCGCCCCTATAAGCCACATTCACAGGCGCTTACCAAAACCGCACTCCCTCGAAGCACAGGTATCCGGCGTCGCGTACCAAAGAAACCGACAACCAAGACTCCACCCATCTTGTCGCTCTCTATCCCCAATCTTCAAATTGCCCCCATTTCTACCCTCACACACCTGTAACGCGAGCATGCTCACCCATCCCTACGCTCCAAACATCCTCTCCACCTCGCTAAACCTGCGCTCCCGACTCTTATCCCTGGCCATCATTTCCGCCCGCCTGACCTCCTCCTCCCCCAGCCCCTTCACCCCCTTCGCGCGCTGCCTCTCCTCGTACTTCGCCCGCCCCTTCAGGATCCGCTCGACGATCTCGCCGGCGTTGACGTGGCTGTAGCCGTGCGCGGGGATCTCGGCGTAGATGCCCAGCTCCTTGGCCGCTGTGTACGGGTCGACGGTCATCTGCATGAAGGACGTCGGGCCGTGGTAGACGGCGCTGGGGAGGCCGCCGGTGGGGAGGTGCGAGAGGAAGGGTTTTGTGGGGATGAAGGGGGCGCCGAAGATTACGGCGTGGACGTACTGGAGTGGTCGTTGTTAGCGAGTTGCCGGATTAGGGGACGGAGGTCTACGATGGCGATGTGAGAAACAAAACGAAGACTCACCTTGCACTGCAGCACACACAACCCCCTCTCAAAGATGTTCATGATCGGATAATTGACGCCTCTCCACTCGTTGATAACCTCATCATCATGCACCCCCGCCACCACATAAACCGGCCCATAATCCTCGCCCGTCTCCTCCTTCCTTCGCCTCGCCGCGCCCTCATCATACCACCCGCGCTGCCTCCCCACCTCCTCCTCCACCTCCACCACCCGCCGCAAAAACTCAATATGCCCCGACGAGAAAAGATCGAACCCCCCATCCACATACACAACCCTCTGCCCCGCCCTCACCCCCTTCCCCCTCACCATCTGCCTAAACTCCCCCTCATCTTCCCTGCTCCTCGCACTCAGACTCTTCCCCGCGGCCGAAGCCCGCCGTCTAGCTCTCGTCGGCCGCCAGCTCCACACCTCACTCCCCGGCGCCCGGCCCGTCTCATCGCTTGCATACTCCTCAATCCTCACTCTCATCTCCTCCCCTCTCCTCTTCCTCTCCTCAGCACTCCCGGACCCTTCCTCCCCCGCTAGCGTCCTGTCCAGCGAGCGGATGAAGTGCGTGCGCGTGCACAGCAGCATGCGGCCGACCAGATCCGTGGTCGAGATGCCCGGCGTCCTCTTCACCACCTTGAAGCGGCCGGCGGCTTTGACGAAGCGGTAGCAGTCTTCGCCGTTGCTGTCGCTGGTGATGTCGTCGCCGTGCACGACGTACTTGCATCCGTAGTGCGAGATCCACGGTAGACTAGTCACATATGGTGCGTGCGGGATGCTTTTGGTGGTCCAGCGGCAGGCATCGACGGCGGCGATGCTGTGGGTGGGGTGTCAGTGGGGGGGATTGCCAGTGGGCAGAGGATGGGTAGGGGGAGGGGGAGGGGGCAGGACGGACCGCTCAGGGAGGGACATCACTGTCGGCCCTTTGTTCTCGAGGATGGCTTCGTCGGAGTGGACGCCGACGAGGAGTTCACTGCCTAGGCGGCGGGCTTGGAGGATGGCGCCGGCGTGGCCTGAAGGTGGATACGGCTGTCAGTGGGGTGGGTGAGGGGGACGGTAGGGGGTGCGAGGCGAGTACCGTGATGGGCAAAGTCGAAGCAGCCATCAACCCAGATGCGGTCTTCGGAGATGGCGACGTCTTCTTGCGGGTCGACGGGCCATTGACCGGGCTGGGGGATGCGCTCGCGCTGTGCTTGCTGTCAATGTCGTTGTTGGCGGGGTATTGAGGACGCAGTCACGGACGCGGTGGTTGCGTGTGGGAGTACCTTTGAGCCTGCCATTGCTGGTGACAGTGTATCGAAATCTTTCCAATCCAGGTAACGCGAGTCTAGTGTATCAGAAGAGCTCTAACGCGATCAACTATAGAGTTGTGAATGTCGGTCATGCCTGAGGCAGTCTATGATATGTCCCGGCGATGACGACCCCGTGGTGGGTCATCGATCACGAGGGGTCTGTCAGCGGCGCCCGACGATGGAAGTCGAAGCGAGCTTGGCAGCGTCTTTTTTGCGGGGCGATGCGTGGTTGGCGTGGCTGGCGTGGCTGGCGTGCCTTGCAGATTCCATCCCGTTGCACGCGCTGCTCCCCCTGTCAAGGTCGTGCCACGACAAGGGATCGAGCCACTCTCGTCCAGCATCGCAACAAGGGCCGCGCAGAGAAGAACAGACAACCAGGACGTCGAGGCGAGGACTTTCAAGAGTGAGAGTACTAGATGGGTCGGATAGAGGAAGACACTGATCGGTGCAAGCTTAACGGCGCCTCGTTCCCGTCTGTCAACGGCGCGCCTGCCCGATGTGCGCCATAGTACCTAGCTCCCCCCCTTGCTCCCACCGGCCACTCCACCCCTTGATTCGGGAAGCTACCTGACCTGATCCGCTGCCCTGGCACCCACCCACGGGAACATGCCGACCTCTTCCTCAATCGGCCATGGTGCTGGTCTCTTCACCAGGTCCGGCTCCCTCTTTGGTGGGAGGAGTAACAAATCCTCCGCCAACGCTGCTCAAGCCGCTCCGCCCTCCTCTTCCAGAGACACCACCACTCCTGACTCCACCAACAGCAACAGCAACAGCAACAGCAATAGCAACCGCAGCCTGTCACCCCGCCGCCGGGCTGTTTCCTCACGACACTCCATCTCGTCCTCGGTGACGGACTTTGGAAACAGCCTGCGCCGCTCCGCCTCGCTGCACACCTCGTCCAGCGGCTCGCACTCCGTCAAGACGAGACCGCCTTCCACCGCAACCCTGGCGCTTTCCCTGTCTCCCGAGAAAGGAGCGTCCCACCACAACAGCTCCGCCAATGCGCCCAAGACATCGCTGTCCCTCGCGGCGTTCGGATCGCGAAAGACGTCCTCAGAGACCGTCAAGACACTGCCCGACAGCGCGAACAACCCCAAATCCCCGCTTTCCTCTGGTGCCGAGCGGCCACGGACAGCGTACGGCATGGCGGCGGTAGCATCGAGACCTCCGCCCGCCGCAGGAGGCGGTGCAGGCCCGCCGGTGCCGAGCATACCACCCTCGCTGCACGGCTCGCACAACCCGCAGACCACGTTCCAGCACATCCACGACCTGTCCTCCAAGCGCATCTCGACGCTGTCCTACCTGCGCAAAGCGTTCGTCCTTTCACCCCCCCTTCTTCGCAACTAACTAGCTAACTTGCTCTCACCAGCCACGAAGGCCACCTCTACTACCTCAACACCCTGCACCTCCCCCCCACCGCCCTAGCGCGCCTCCCCTCCCTCTCCCCCCCCCGCCTCGCCCGCCGCGCAACATCCTACCTCCTCCTCGGCTTCTCCCTCCCCACCGTCCTCGACCTGAACGCGCACTCCCCATCCGAATACCTGCGCGCCCTCGCCGCCCTGCTGCAGGAGTTCGACGCCTACCAGGCCCTGCACCCGGCCGACGGGTCCGGCGGCGCGAGCCTCAGGGGCGCGGGGAAGGTCGGCGCGATGTTCAAGAGGGGGATGCAGGCGGCGGCGGGGGGGACGGGGAGGCGGAGGGTTAGTAGTGCGGCGGAGGGCGTGTTTGGGGCTGGCAGCGTCGGTGCTGGCGGCACTGCGGCGGACGCGGACGGCAAGTTCGGCGCTGCGGGCAGCGTCGGCGGGAGCAATGGCACCAGCACTAACGCTGCGGCGGCGGCTGCGGCGGTGGCTGCGGTGTCGAGTCCGCCTCCCGCCGCGTCGTCGTTCTCGACCCTCTCTCCACCGCCGAATGATGAGTCCATCCTCCTCCCCGGCGAGGAGTACGCCCTCCTGCTCACCCCCTCCCTGCCCTTCGACCCGGACTTCCTCGAGACGTTCAGCACGCTGTGCGACGTGCTGATTGACGTATACACGCGCATCATGGCGCTGGTGGGCGGGCCGGAGGCGTGTGCGCCGGGGGTCGGCGAGTTGTTCGCCAAGGCGGATGCGAGGGTCAGGAAGGTGCTGTTGCAGGGGGTTGTCAGGGAGTTGGAGGAGGAGGGGCGGAGGGGGGTGAGGGGGGAGGTGGCGGGGGTGGGGAGGGTGGTTTTGGGGGGGTTGATGTAGAGGTGGAGAGGGGTTGGTGGGACGGGCTGCATAGCGATGGGGGTTCTTTGGAGTACTGTGGGTGTTAGGGGAGTGGGATGATTGATGCACTGCAGGATTTGCGCATGGGTTGGCTTTTTGTTTGGATAGAGAGTTGCCAAAGGCTGGTCTGGACGAGAGGAGTTTCACGTTCTTGGAGCGGCGCAGCCGTGGTCACGGTCTTGACGGTTCGTATACCCGTTTGAAGTTCTTTCGAAGAAAACCCGTGCCATTTCTGTCGTCTATGATACGACCGCCGAGAACCATCACTGGAAGAACAAGTGGAAAAGAAATACAATGAATTGGCGGTCGCAGGCTTGAACCGTGACGCCGTCGTGATGGATTCGTACTGACTAACAGCCCTGCCAACCCATGGAAGGTATTTCGAAATCGCACTTTTTCCAAGCATGCCTGGCATGTACGAGGCCTGAGATGACTAACATATTGAGGTAGTGCTTATGGGTCCGATGGAGAGAAAAGCCGGTAGTCGAGTTGTTTGGCCGGTAAAGCTGAGGCCTCTGCCCAGAGGACAAACAAGATTGCGTCTGTGGAAGTCCTGGTCACGACGTTCCTAGGACGTGCTTGGGAGGCGCCAGACATCCTTCAGGCATTTTTCTATGAAGTATAAGTGGGCTTGCGGAATCTGTAGTTGTGGTTCGAGATCGTGTGAGTCGCAGGAGTCGGGAGAGCGAACGAGGCATGGAATGTACTGAGGGGTTTTGGGGAAGTTGATGAGTGAGTTGACTTTGATATGTCTGAATTTTCTCGATTTCGAGGTTGTTCGAACGATACATGATGCTCGCCCAGCTCGCCGCCTTCACTCTTCGTCTGTCGAATACTCCATTGATGAGTCCGTTGAAGAATCATCTATTGGTTCGTCCAACAACTCGCCCTGGTGTGCGTCGATCCACTCCCCTAGATACAAGATGGGAAACTCGCCGCCGTGCAGGATGTACTCTTTTATATCACGCCAGTAAGCTTTGTCACCGGATCCGTCTGGCAGAGACGGTCGCGACACGACACTAATCCCATCTGTGCAGGAGTCGATGTCGATCTTCTCAAGGCTCACGACCTGCGGCAACTGGCGAATGAATGATTCCAGAGATCCTGAACCGCTCGAGATGTGTACGTCTTTCAGGCGCAGTTTACGCAGAGTCAAGACATGACGCAAGAGGAGCGAGATCAGTTCGGATTGCGTGGCAACGCATGATATCTGAAGATCGCGAAGGTTGGGCCATGTTATGTCCCTGATGAAGGGAAGGAAGAGAAGGCTGTTCTCAGCGGGTCTTCCGTGTTCCCATCCATCGCCCTCTTCGAAGGTCAATGCTAACCGCTTGAGCCTTGATGCTTTCCGGAGAAAGTCCGCTGGGTTTGTGGCGATTAGACTGGGCGAGGATTCACGGTGAGGGTATTTGACCGTAATATCCAGGCACAACAATGACGTGAAGACTTCTCCCATGGTTTCCAGAATTCGCCTTGAGTTATGACCAGCTAGAAGGCGCAGTTCACGTACTGAGTAGCGCCAGAAGATGTCCGTACCAGTACGGAAGGATAATTAATGTATAGGTCGACCAGTTTGCGATTGGCGAAACACGAGCGCGTCCAGCAGAGGCGAGAGGCTCTCGTGAGGCTCTACGGAACGGAACCGGGCGTAATTCCACGGACCTTGCAAGATCTGTGGCCGTATTGCGAGCCATCGGAAGTTACATTTGCGGCATACCCATGCAAAGTCCATCACAACTTCATCCAAGCAGACAAACTTACTGAGCGACTGGCGAAACCATTCACCGGTATTAGGGCTACGTCCAAACTCGAGCTGCTCGTTTCGATAACGCTCATAGAGCGCGAAGTGGCGAGCCAGCTGCGTGTCCGACAACTGATGAAGCGGAAGTTCGTTATAGTCAGTCAGCATGAGATCTCCAACAGACGTCCCATGGGACATGGGCCTGTACTTGTTGTGCCACCACTCTGTATATCGCGGTCGCAGATCGAGACAACTCTCCCATTCTTTCTCCTTGTAATAGTTCGGGAGCGTCTTAGCGTGAACAACGAGCTTCTTGACGAATCGACTAAGCGTTGGATTGCTTGCGAGGTTTTCGAGCTTCTCCAGCTCATACCGGAGAAGTCCCATGTGAAACTCTTCGAACACTCGCGGCGCCGTGGCGGCAGCCAAAGATTTGCTGACGCAGTAGAGCGCCTTGAGGCTGCTGAAGCTGCACGAGTCGAGGACCATGGTCATCAGCTCGGAAGGTAGCGACTCCATGGTAGCGCGATCGATTGCCGTGGGAATCGTTCGTGTGGGCAAGGGCTGGTGAAGTAATGAGTTGGCAGTCAAAAGCTGGAACTGGGGGAGGAACTTACTGAAATACTCCCGATTCGGTTTTGTCAGCCTAACACTTCTTTCAATTCACTTTGTTGAAAACAACAGCGGAAATGTCTAGGTCACTCCTTATGCATGTGAACACCTTGGCGACACTTTCGCGTTCCACGGATGTTCTTCATGAGACAGATAATAACACATGTTTCACTGGAATAACCTTCTGTCTACATGATGTAAGATATTCGTCGGAGCGGCTAGGGCAACCCAATAGCACAAAGGAAAAAGCAAAAGTGTGAAAAGAAAAGCTATCATCGACCGTCCCACAAGCGAGCAATCAGGGGGAGAAACTGTTGCTAACTTTGTCTGAGACATGGGATACAGTATCTCGGAAGTCGCTGGACTCTTGGATATGTAATAGGCACCTCCAAATGGAGGTCCCGAAGTGAAGTGGTGTCTGATGAGTTGATACGCGGCAAGCCGCGACAGTGGAAGTGAAGACCTAGTTGAGGGATCTGGTAAGCCAGTGGACCAGGCTCCAGCCATTATGTGTCTTGGCTCATTCTGACTGCGGTTAGTGGGCTGCGGATTACCAGAGAGTTCGTTTTAATTGCGTGGACCGCTTCGTGGGCGCAGAGTTTAGGAACACCGCAACTACACTGGATATTGAATCGCTTTGGTTTGGTGTAAGCTGGGGACATCCTCATTGTATATCTTCTCTCTTCTTGATATCTGAATTGAGTTGTAAAAGTGGATATAAGGGTTGCGAGATCCGTTTGAACCACTAGGGGGTCCACTCAATAAATACGAACTCCCTGGTAGTGACTGCAGTTAATCACAATTGAAAACTAAGAAGGCATGTTAGCAGCGAGATCCGAAACGACAACCTCTGATAGCTTCAGATGAACTGGAATACAAGAGAATGGAACAAGACATGCATGAACTTGAGGACTTCATTCAGAGGATACGATATAAATACCGGTATCGGAGTGAGTTGTAGCGAAAGAACATATTTCAAAGGTATAATCCCATTGAAGACTCCAGGAAACGCCGATCCAATGTTGTACCAATCTCTATCATCAAAACAGTCAGAAGTCTACTAATCAACCCAAAACGACAGCCAGTATCACAATCGTCAGCACAACCGCCAATATTAGCAACAAACAACACGCCTTATTCCTCGCGCTCCTCTGATGCCTACTCGCAACCGTCAACTCCTGACTCGCACCCCTCGTGTCATCCCTCGTCGTCTGGACATTCTCCGAGATGATGTCTAGCTGCTCGCCCTGCTCGTGCACCATATGCGCCACATCTCGGAACAGCTCGTTCAGTTCGCCGACGGACTGCTCGATGTTCCGGATCTCGGACTCGCGCTCGATGATCAGAGACTCCTGGAAGTCGACTTCGTCTTGCGAGGCTAGGCGCAGCTGCTCTTGTTCTTGTTGTTGCTCTTGCTGCTGGCCGGACTGTCCCTGGCCGGTTGCGCCGGACTGCTGTTCATCTATAGCTGCCCTGGCTGCGGATGCGGAGGCGCGCTGCTTTTCTATGGCGGAGCGTTGGAGGACTTGGAACTCTGTGAGGGAAGCCCGGAATTCGCGATTGAGTTTGCCTTGGGTAAACTTTTGCGATGGCTGCAGTGGTTGTTAGCCTTGTCTTATGGACATTCTAGGTCTGTAGTATACATACTCCAAGGTCAGGCCACGCAGAAACCCTCTTCAGGCCCTCTCCGATCTCTTTGAAGCCTTCCGACGTCTCGTCTATAAGGTCCCGCACCCGCTCCCGCACGCGTTCGGTCTCCCGCTTCGTGCCTAGCAACGCTATCTGGTTTGCTAACCGCGTGACATTCGAGGTCATAGAAAAAAGCTTGTCTGACAGCTCGGTGGTAAAGCGCCGGAACTCTGGATCATCGCTGTATTGCGGGTCATCCTCGCGCCGCCAGTTGGTAGGTTGCGACTCCAGCGCAGAGGAGTGATCGAAGGACATATTGTCTGACTGTATTTGATTTGTTGTTCGGTGTACGGTCTTTCGGCGAGGAGGAGTATCTGGCGGTAGTGAGTGGTTGGGATGATGAATGCCTGTTGTCGCAAGTTGGAGTTGGACGCATCGGATGACGACGCCGTTCCTGCAGCGCGTGTCTTGGCGGATGTTTTGATTGATCGCCATAGATTCACAACTGTGTACCTAGGTAGCAACAATTTCATCGACGACACAGCGTCCTCAGGTTCAAAGCTACTCTTATGACTTTGCTATGAATCCACACAGCACCCCTTGATCTTCTTGTTTGACTTTCCTGCTGCATGGCAACTTTCACAGCGACCAATACTCCCGCCATGTCCGCCATGGCACAGCGACCAGCTCCCCGGCCATACCGAGACTTTCTCACTCCAGCTCTGCATCGAAGATTCACAAGTGCAGTGCTAGCTACACTACTTGTTTGCTGTGTTGAAGCTTTATGGTTGGGAGGATGGAGGCGGAGTGAGCACAGCAATATAGTCGATCAAGACGTCTTGCTGACTTTCTGTCACAGTATGGCCGTTGCTAGGCCTAGCCGTTGTCCGGACTCTGCTCCTCTTCATCTCGAGTCTGACGATCTACATACTCCGCGTTGCCCAACTACACAGTACGTCTCAGACAGTCACGTTTTTGGACCGGAGCTGACTTGCGGCTAGCTGGTACTAGGACAACCGTCTATCCCTTCGAAACCTTTGTCCAGTACCTATCCCGGTTCGATGCTTACCAGACCCTCATCTGGTACACTTTCTCTGCCTGGTGGTTCAGTGAGGTATACATCTGGTCGGCGCCCGCAGACGCGAAGCTGGGATGGATTGACCCTGGAAAGTATGGACCTCAACTTTACGGCGCGGATACCGAATAGAAAGTCAAATTAACTTCCGATAGGGCTTACGAACGGCCAAGATTGAATGAGAGACCAGTTTTCCTACGAGCCATGTTCTTCAGCCTTGCTATCGCCCAATCGCTCGTCCACCTCTACCGCGACTACGACCGAGTTGCATTCCCTTCCTGGAAAGTTCAGGCGGAATCAAAGGATCCAGCCAAGAGCTCGACCCCTTCTCCTCGAACCCAGCTCATCAACAGCGCAGATCCGATAGCCTTTCGGTCCGCTCTTCGCGTGTTCTCTGTCCTCCTCACTGCGCCCGTCATATATTTCTTCATCTTACGGCGTCCCGCCTGGAATTTTGCGTACTCAGTGGCCCGACGTGTCGTTCACTTACCCAAAGCCACGGCGCCGAGTGGCCTTACTTTAGGAGATTGGAGTGTTTTGGCAGGCCGTTTCGCGCTGGAAGGATTCCTCCTAGCGTTCTTGTGGGAGTTCTCGAACACGGCATTCGCAGCATATGTGGCTCAGGAGCCGCTGAAGAAGGGCAAATTATTGACGGACGATTCGAAAGATCCAAATGGGAGTTTGATAGCCGGCTTAAAGGCAAAGAAGGAAGTTCCCAGGGTACGTCTTTCTGCCTCTTTCACCAAACGGCTCAGTCTGCTCACATAGTCTAGAGTTTCGCCTTCCGCGAATTATCCCTCCTAACCCGCCTCTTCCCCCTCCGCCGCCAAACCATCTACACCGAAATCGACCGCCCAGGCGGTCCAACCTGGTCGCAAATACTCTCCCTTTGTCTCTCCGAAATCACCAGCATAATAACGCGCATCCAAGCCAACACTCACCCCACCCCCTCCTCCCTCCTCTCCCGTGAGCGCCAACAAAACGCCCCCATCCACACCCTCCCCAAAATCGCCCGCCCCCCGAGAACCGACCCCATCGTCGCGTCACCACCGCCACCAAGCTCCCCGCTAGCCCTCGCAACATCCGCCCTCGACACTCTCGCCAAGAACCAAAGCGATCCGTCCAACCCCCGTCCCATTGGCCCGCAGGCGAAAAGGCTGATTGAGTACGGCGGTTCGAAGTTGCTCCCGCCCGGCACGCAGCAGCAGCTGCAGCCCTCCACGCTCAAGAGTAGGGCAGGCGGGTACGTGGAGGCGCTGCTGCGGTCGCCGCTTGGTGCGCCATTCAGGCAGACGCGGAGGAGGAGGGCGGCGGCGGTTGTGCATGGCGGCCCGGTGGGGGCGGAGGGATCGATTAGGGATGCGGCGAGGGCGGTGGCGGGGTTGGCGATGTGGAGTTTGAAAGAGGACGAGTATGGGACGGTTGCGAAGGACGTGCCGACTATCATTAGGAGTTTCGTGGGCACTATTAAGGCTGTGGAGGGGTTTGTGGCCGGGTTGGAGAGGCATTGGACGGATGTTGGGGGGAGGGATGGGGAGGCGGTGCCGGAGGTGCAGGAGACGGTCGAGGTATTGAGGGGGTGTTTGGAGGAGGTATTGAGAGCGTTTGGGGAGTATTCGGATGGGTTGAAGATGAGTGCTGATGAGATTCGCGAAGCGAAGGAGGTTGTGGGACGGCGGAGGGAGAAGGAGATGGCGGAGAAGAAGAGATGAATACGTCTTAGGGAGTTGTAACACCCACAACTGTTGTGCAATTTTCTGTCGGCCTACTAAAAACGAGACAAGAAGTAACAAAAACAATCCAAAACAGCCAGCAGCGAAGCAAAAGCTCAGATGCCAACGCTCGACTCCCCTATCGGGGAGAGAATGGTGACATCCTACGAAATCCTGAACAGGGTTTACTCCGATCGCTACTGGGGTGGGTAACCGTCCGCCCCAGGAAAGATGTTTGTTGGCCTTCAATCCAACTATTCCCGACAGATGTGGGAATCGAACCGCAGAGCTTGGCCTGGACCGGATGGCAGGGCTTTCGGGAACCTGTGAAGCGGCCCTCGAGAGTGAGCCGGGTCGCCGACGACATGCGCCAGATTACCTGGCGCGGTGAGGGGTGACGGAGTTTTTGGATATACGGACTAGGATGTGAAGTGAAGCGAGATGTGAAATGAATCAACTGAAGTTCAATGGAGCATTTTGGCCTACAAATAGTGCGTATCAATGTAAAGTTGGGAGCGCGTCACGATCCCACGCGCAAGTGTGTATAAACAATTAACGCCAGACTATGCAATCGCGCGAGAGACACTACATCGAGAAAACCTCAGCACAACGCGCCAGCTTCGTAGAAGCCCAGCCTCAAGAGAACCACACTCACTCCCACGCATCACCCCACCCCTCATCCTCCTCCTCAACTTTCTTCCGCGGCTCCACCTCCACCTTCCTGGCCACCAGAACCGGCGCCGCCTTCGACCTCGCCGACGCAGCAACGACCTTCCTCATCGGCGCCGGGTGCCCCGTCGAGTTTGCTTTGGCGCCGAGACCGGGCCTGGCACTGCTGCTTGCCGCCGCTATGACAGTAGCCTTGGTGAGACCTTTGGGTAGAGGCGTTTTGCCTTTTTGTTTCGCTTGTGCCTGCGCGCTGAGCCAGCCAGCGAAGTCGGGCTCGCCTTTGTCGTCGAAGGTCGTGGCTGCTGTTGGTTTCGTGGTCGTGGAGGCAGGGGAGGAGAAGGGGTCGCCGGCGTCGTCATTCCAGTCGTCGTCGCCCCAAGCAGCGCCAAAATCGTCGGCTTCGGCAGTGTCGTCTGTAGGCGGCGGAGTGGAGGTTGTGGACGACGCGAAGGGATTGCTTGGCGCGGTAGATTTGATGGATATTTGGCTGCGTGACGCGGGAAGGTTCATGGTCGAAGGCGCTGGGCGTCCCGCTTCGGCTGATGGAGGGACAGAGTGTGGTCGGATGTCCTGCTGATCGACACCGTTGGCAGTGGACATTTGTCCTCTCGCAGTACCAAGCTTGTTGGTGAAGGATGAGATGGCCCAGCCAGCCCAGGATGATGCGTCGGTCTGTGGTGAGCCCATGCGAGGCGCTGAAGCACCGGTTGACGACGAGCTCGTCGGTGGGAGTGCAGTCTCAGGTAGGTTCTGGCTATACTTTCGGATGCGCTGAAGATAGATATCGAGAGTCTTGTTGGCTTGGTCTCGGACGACTCTGGGCGGTTGTGTTAACGTAACGATTCCAGTTTGGAAATTCTGGGCAAGCCTACTTCTCCTTGTCCACTAGGGAAGGGCAAAGGCCTGGGAGAAGCTTTGTCGCACAGTCTTCTTCGCTAAACAGGTCAGCTGTAGCGGCGAGAGCCATCAGCGCAGCATTTCGAGCATGCACGAAGGGATCTCTTAGCGACCTAGCGAAAGCCGCCGTGAGCACTCTTGTGCGGGACTACCACGTGTCAGCGGGCTCCAAGTATCATCTGCTAAGCTACTAACATTCGTGCCAAGACTTCGAGCGATCTTGCCCAAGCAGATAATAGTATTGGTGCGTATCCCGGGTTGCTCATCGTTGGCGGTTTTGGCTAGGTACCGGAGAAGCTCCCCGTTGATCGTTCGGTCCGAGAGCTTAGGGACGACCGTCAGTACTGCCTTGACTGTCTGTTCCCGAACGACAGGAGCGACGTCTGTGAACCCAGTGACCTTGCATCTAATTGTCAGCCCGTGCCTCTAAAACATCAAGGATTTTGCAGACTCACCATTTGGGGAAATATCTTGTCATTTACCATCTTACCTGAGAGATGGTCTATCATCAGTGGAAGATTATCTAGCAGGCAGACACGAATAGCACGATCCGGGTTCGCGAACAAGCGGATAACAACCGGTGTGATCTGAGAGTCGTATTCGTCGTCGGACAACTTGGTACTGATCTTCATGACAATCCCGAAAACTTTCGGACCGCCACCGCCAAACTCGACAGATTTGAGCAATTCTGGCAAGATTTTCATCTTGAAAAATTCTTCGGGAAAATCGTCTGCAACGTCATCTAGCTGGCTATGGGTCTTGTTAGCCACGGCGGTTTGGATTGTAAACTGATGCTTACCTGAGAAACTCTTCCCGCTCCGAATCGCTTTTCAGGCCCAGATTTTCAATCCCCTCAGCGAGATGAATCAGCGGCGTCTCAAAGAAGCCACCGTTCCTGCGACCTTGGTCAAGAAACTGCCCAACGCTCAGCCGAGATTTCGGATTTGCATTCAAGAGACGCTTGTAACTTTGGTGCATACTAGGCGGCACGTTCTTTGTCTGTCCAACTTGGTCTTGACCCAGAAAGCTGCCGTTGAAGGCCTCGAATATGAGTATGCCAAAATCATAAGCATCTACAGCGTGTAGTGGATTTCGTTTGATGACCTCCCACCCAGAGCTTGCCACTTCAGGTGGTGCATAGCGCCCCGCGTCCGGCACCAGGCTCCCGTATGTCTGCAGCTGGTTAGCTGCGCGTATGTCTGTGAAGGAAGATATCCCATACATAAATAATAGCATCATCTTCTTTCATAGAGCTGAGAACGTCAAGACCACCTAGCTTCCACTCCCCGCTTTCGCTGGTAAAGATGGAGGACAGCCTGACGCAGGCATGAACGGAGGATGCCTCTCCATTGATGAATTTGAGAGTTTTCTAGCAACTCATATTAGGCCTGTCTTATGTGTTCCTGGGTATTTAACCTCACAGCTATGTTATGCAGTCCCCATTTTATAGTCGCTTCCGTTAAACTCTTTCTCCGAGTGTGCCATCCTAATGGCGTCAAGCGCTCTGTTGCAACGTAGATGTACGTATCTGTCTAGGCCGTGTGAGCTCCATGTACGGCAACTCTTTGCCATCGTCGCAAACACACCTCGACCGTATCGAGAACCTTTATGATGCCTGGGTGCCGGAGGGTTCGCAGCTTGCGGAGCGCATTTCGAGCGAGAGGT
>JAKLMF010000168.1:0-25762 GCA_022813555.1 Botryosphaeria agaves | reverse complement strand
CCCCCCCCCCTCCCCCTCCCCACCACTTCCACTTCCACTTACACTTCCACTTCCACCTCCACCACCACCGCCATCACCGCCGCCGCCACCTCCCCCCTCCCACCACCACCACCCCCCAAAATGGTGCGCTTCGAGTACTCCGACCCGGCGTCTGGCAAATGCGTCTTCCGCGTCGGCATCTCGCCGCGCGACAGCACCAACGACATCATGACCGCCGCCAAGCAGTACTTCGGCCTCGTCGGCAAGAGCATCACGTTCCTCACCTTTGGCGCTGATGGCGGGGAGCAGGTGCTTATTCCGCGGTATGAGAATCTGGAGGATGAGGGGAAGATGGTAGTTTGGGTGAGGAGCGCGGGGGGTGGGTAGGCGTAAGGAGGGGCCTGGAAGGTGTGGACGCGGGGCTTGCTTGTGAGTTTGGGCATTTTGTTTTCTTGTTTGCTCCAGTCGATGTCTTTGATGGAAGACATGCCACTGACAGGCCTGTAAGAATACTTCTGATATTCAATCCGCGTTTGAGAAAGATAGGTGGAGGTGTCCTCGGAGGTGATGGTGGCTGTGAGGACAAGTCTGCACAATTGCAGGCGATAGCATCTCGTGACTTCCTGGTCCGCTCTTTGAGTTCACACTTATGGGGCTCTCAAAGCATATTCAGCGAGCAAGTTGTTCGATCAGGCAGCAAGGAGGGGGGAACAGTCAAGTCTGGCGTCCTCAGACGATGTCTCATAGATACCACGAGGGAGTTCTAAGGGAAACATGGCACACTCAATTCTATACATTTGGATATCGGCCACAGAAGGCCCATGACAACACTACAAATTCAGACTTCGTTCAAGATCATCCCACCGTCCGTTGCGCAATGGATCGAGTTTGCGGAGGTTGGATAGCCAGTCCCGCATCTCCAGTGTCGTGACCGCCTTGTTCCCGCCCTCAATTTCCAGGTACATGGCGGTATATTGCAGCAGCGCTTGGTATATCCACTTGCAGTCGTCCCAGTCCTCAAGCATCTCGCGGGTATTGTCGAGCTCCTGCTCGAGGTAGTGCAGCCGGTCCTGGTTTGTCAAGTCAAGGACGATTGCGGCGTCTCGGGGGTTGTTCGGCGACAGCGTGTTCATCAGAAACTGGTGGTAAAACCATAAAGACTGATCGTTTGGATCGGTGAGAGCGTGCTCTATCAGCTGGAACTCGTCGTCGAGCATCTTCCGTCGAGCTGCACTGTCTGCACCTCGTTCATCCAAGAGGCGCGGAATGAGCTTGCTCCGGTTGTGCCATGCCGAGAAGTTCGACAGCTTAGTTCTGATCATCTTCGTTGTGTAGCTGAACTCCTCCTCAACCATGCTGATCTTGCCAGATTTGCTGTCCTCCTCTGAAGGCTCTTCCGGAAGAGGTAGGCTCTCCAGCTGTGCTACTACAATCCGTCTATATCCCCAGCCGTGGAAGTTGCGCTCGTCCCGGGCAAGCATCTTGCTCACCAGCCCCAGCTCTTCTTGCCATAGTTTTCGTGCTGTTGAAGCTGGTAGGCGCAGTGTAGATTGTTGAAGCAGCCATGTCCTGTGGTTCCATATCCAGTAGCATTTGGGGAATTGTAGAAGTAGCGGAACAAGGAAGCCGAGGTCGTCAACGATGAGGTCGAGAGTACGCTGCTGCTGGGATGTGAGAGTGTCTGAGGTAGAAGAAGACACTGGTTCGCTGAAATGTGACTGTAGGGTGCGTCGTCGATAATTCCATATTGTGTAATATTCTGGGTTCTCTTTGAGGAGCTTTGTAGTCAGGGCGAGAACTTCGATAGTGTACTCTCTTTCGGCAACCTGCCACAACCAACGTCAGTCACGCAAGCACAACCTGTAAGAGGCGTCGAGGTATCACCTTGGTGTTAACGGTATCTACAAGTTCCTTGTATTGCTCGATCTTCCGCAACTCGCGCTGCCGTGATTGCGCATCTCTGCCCCCGCTTGGATCGAACCTTGGCCGGTTGTGCTGCACCGATGCGGCTTGTCAGTCTGCGAAGACAGGAAGTAGCGATAGACAAGAGGCGTCACATACGCTTGCCATTCTTGATAGTGTTGAATCGTCACTGTGATTTCCGGTTGTGGCGCGTAAGCCGCGATGAAGATGTCTGCCGTTGTGTTTTATCTCTACAATCCTCACTTGCGCTTCCTCACATCACTTGATATCCGTCCATAAAGCAGGAGTACTAACCACAGCAGCATAACCAACTTCCTTATTCTTTTGGGCCACTGTCTGCTACCTCAATCATTAATTCTCGCAGCTGAACTGTTGCTTGTATCTTAAGACAACCTCTCTTAATGCATCTCTTCTAGACAGAGAGCAAGTTTTACCAGTCTTTACTGGTTTCCATCCGCAGCTAGGCCGCTGTACAAGGTCTATCAGGATCACTGTTGTCGTCTTTCGTTCTCAAGATTCATATTTGACTACCCTTACAGACTCCAGTCCTCAGACCGTTCTGCAGCACCTACCCACTTCAAGAGCTGCCATCATTCGAGCATGGACACCCTCGAATCATGCTATCGACTCAGCACCGGTATACTGTCGCCTCCAACGTCGCCTTTCAAGCGACCTAGTTTGTTCTTTTCACACGTCGAGGACCAAGACCTGCCTCTCCCAACAACGCCTCCGATCTCCCCGCGAAAACAGAAACGATACACGCGGAGCGATGGAATCGAACCTAGTGGCGTATCGCTCGTACACCTCAGAACGCCCTTGAGATCAAGGGAGAATCTTAGGCATGCTAGTCTAGGCTTACTGACTCCTCCCGCCTCTCCGGAACGAAAACAGCACCTCCGCAGTAGAAGCGATGCTTTCGGCTACACTGGACCACTCTCCGCAGTATCTCTGGATGATCCATTCGTCTCCGAAGACAGCAACTGCAGCTTGCAGCTACCGAAACAACTAGCTCAGTGTGATGGAGCTGATGATGAGACCGATGAGGATGCAATCCCCACACTTACATACTCACCTCAGAGTCCTGAGTCTATCGACCAACACACCGAGGATGAGGTGGAAACTGGAAACCATGTCGTATCTCTGCCGGCCACGCCACCGTCTGGCACTACCCGCAGACGCCGTGCTGCCCGAGGTTCCTTCTCAGTGGACCTCACATTGCCGGACGACTCTGCAATCCCTCCACCTCTACCCTTTGAATTCGAAACACCAACTCCATTAGCCAAAGCCATCCCTGCTGAGGGGGCCTTTCCTTTTCCTCGACAGGGCCGCACTGCAACCTCTTTGACTCCGCTCGCTGGTCGCCGTTCGAGCCGCTTCTACAGCCAGAGCCCGAGGTCACCTGGTACAGGTTCACCGCGGCTCTCACGCACCGCTAGTCAAACGCCTGACCGGTTCATACCAACCCGTAGTTCCTTGAATGATTCTAGAGACAGCTTCCAGTTGAAGGAGTCTTTGGCGAAGTTGACGGATATCGAGAAATTGGCTCGAAAGCGCAGATCCAGTCTCGATCCTTTCAGCAGGCATGTAAGGAGCTCTGCCAGGCTCAGTGGCCATCAGTTATCATTCTTTGGCCCACGCACTCCCGGAATTCTGCCGCCAAATGTTGCTAGGCAGCAAGGCATGCCTGGCCTTCGTCAGCATTCTCGAACTGGAGACCCTCGTCAAATCAGCGCCGGAGCCGTCTGGAATATCGGAGGGTCGGCTGCAGTTGGGGACAGCGTGGCTGGTGTGCCCGATGGTCGTGGTGGACTGCTAGGCAGTGGCACCAATGCGCCGCTGTATACCTCGTCATTCACATCTCAATCCGACCCTACGACCGAACTTGAGACTCACGAGCGACGCCTGGCTTTGGCATTCGACGTAGATCAGTCAACTCGGATTCTGGCATACGGCACTCCTCCAGAGAGTCCAGTTAGCCCTACGCGCACGGCAAGGAATAGCCTGGGAGGAGGGATAGAAAATTCTCGTGGACCACACGAATCTCAGGGACCGACGGTCTGGCGAGACAATGCATGGACAAGGGAAAATGCTACTACACGTTTGTGTCTTTAGTTCATCCTCACGCCAGATCCGTGCTAAAGACTATCTCACAGGACCGAGGAAGTCACCAAAGGAGAAGAAACCAGTTCCAATAATCCCGTTCAGATATGTCAGCCCCCTCCATTGATGTGTTCTTTGCTGACCCTGAGTACAGTGCTAGACGCGCCGCAGCTACGAGACGACTTCTACTGCTCGTTGCTCGCATACTCCTATACGGCCAAATGTCTCGCTGTAGGCCTGGGCAACCACGTGTATCTTTGGTCAGAGCAGAGCGGAATCGACACTCCTCCAGGCCTCAACGCACCATACACAGGACACGTCACATCCCTGACCTTCTCATCCACTCAAGGCGGCCAAGCCATCCTCGCGGTGGGTCGTGCCAGCGGGCGTGTCACTCTCTGCAGCCCCTTCGAGCAAGAAGCACGCTTCGAATCCGAGCAACCAAGCCCCGTCTCCTGCGTCTCCTTCCGCCCAAACATCGTCAAGCGCCCCTCCTTGCGCGACCCAGCAATGACAGTCAACACGGAGGAGCTCCTTGTCGGCGACGAAGCCGGGCACGTGTACCTCTACTCCGTCGAATGGCCCGACGATAACACGCGCTCCCTTTTCGACTGGCACGGCGCCATGACCCTGCTCACCCGTATCACCATCCACACCCAGCAGATCTGCGGCCTCGCGTGGTCCAGCGCCGGCGACTTCTTCGCCACCGGCGGCAACGACAACCTCTGCCTCCTCTTCAGCACCGCCAAGGTCGTCTCCGCCTCCAGCACTCCCTCCGCCGCCAGCTCCGGCGGCGCAATCCGCACGCGCCTCAACCCCGACGGCTCCCGCGCCTACACCGTCCTCTCCAGCCCCCCTTCCACTCCCACCCGCAACCTCCTCACCCCACACACGCCGAAGCACACCTTCCGCCTCTCGGCGGCCGTCAAAGCCATCGCCTTCTGCCCCTGGCAGCGCGGCCTCGTCGCCCTCGGCGGCGGCTCCAACGACCGCTGCATCCACTTCTACCACACGCTGTCCGGCGCCTGCCTCGCCACCATCGACTGCGCCGCCCAGGTCACCAGCCTCGTCTGGAGCCAGACGCGGCGCGAGATCGCGGCGACGTTCGGGTTCGCGCAGCCCGAGCATCCGTACCGCATTGCAGTGTTTGCGTGGCCGAGCTGCGAGGAGGTCGTCAGGATTCCGTGGGCGGATGAGGGGAGGGCGTTGTGGGCGGTGGGGTATCCGGGGGGGCCGAATGTCGGGGTTAGGGAGGGGGCGAGGGAGGGGGGTGGGGCGTGGAGGAGGACGAGCGAGGAGGGGTGTTTGGTTGTGGCGACGAGTGATCGGAGTATCAAGTTTCATGAGGTTTGGAGTGAGGAGAGGAGGGGAGGTCAGGGGAGGAGTGGGATGGGCGTGTTGGGAGGGAGCGATATTTTGGAGGCGTTGCATGGGATTGAGAAGGAGGGGGAGGCGATTCGGTAGGTGGAGGTGAGTTCGATGAGCAGGCGGACGGGTTGGGACACGAGATTGCTTGAACCGAAGAGTGTAACGACGGACATGACGGGCGGGCTCAGGTTGTTCGGTGACTACGTTTTTGGCAATGGCGTAGAATGAGTTCGCCTGGGGTATGCTTTTGGTTGCGCGGGTTGCGGTTGTCCTTTAGCATTGATGAAGCAGTACGACGTAATGTAATACCTTGTTCCATCACTGGAACACATAGCGGTTGCAGTAGTCTATTGAAACCCGCCAAGTGCCTCGGCGTGCTAAGTGGTTAGAAGTTCTAAGATGGACAGACAATACGTGGCCGTGAAGCCGCGATGTTTAAAGTGGTATCTAAGATGCAAGAGATGCTCTCAAACGCCATGCAAATGCTCAAGTACCCAAAAGATAGTACGCAGATGCTGTACACCCGAAAGATGTATAGATGCAGGAAAAAATAGCGGCAGAAATATGAGGAGGGAATGTATGCACATCCGTCTCACGACCCACATAAACCCAACCAAAACTTGGTCTACAAGACAACACGGTTCATCCCGCCTCCTTCGATAAGATCCCCACATTAACCTAGAGACTTCAAAGAACCAAGTCTTCTTACACTCAGAGTCTTCCCCCAGTGACGTCCTTTCTCCGTGCCGTGGAGTTTCTCCCTCCTCATTCCTCAAGCTCCCTCAACTTCCGATACAACCTCTTGTGCTGTTCCAAAAACATAAACGTGGCCACCGTATGCGGCCCGAGCCTAATAAAACTCGGTACCCACCCCCTAAACATCCACCCCACCCCCTCAATCCGATAACTCTCCTTCAACACCCGCGCCAGCCCTGTACTCTCATGCGCGCTCATCACGCGCGTCTTAATCACATCCACAGGGCTGCACACCGTCGTCGCGACAAACCCGGCCGCGATCGACGCCGTGAAGTGCGTCGACAGATTATCCTGCATGGTTGTGTTGGTCAGCAGCACCCGCTTGAAGCCGTCGTAGGAGGCGAGCTGCGACGCCGTCATCAGCACCGCCCGCATGCTGTTCGGCCACACGCCGCGCCACAGCGCGCGCCACCCTTCCTCGCGCGTCATGCGTATCAGGCCGTCGAGCGCGTGTCTGTAGTTGCGCCGCTCGTGCGGCGGGAGGGCCGCGTCGTGCTGCATGCGCACGTTCAGCACGTCGGCCGGGTTGCCGGCGACGCCGCCCAGGAAGCCGGAGGTCGAGGCCATGGCGATGAGGGTGGGGAAGGAGGGCTGGGTGCGCGCGGTGGTGAAGACTTCTTTCAGCTCTTCGTAGACGCCGAAGCGGGTGGTGCTGTAGGTTAGCTGGCGGAGGAGGGCGGCGGAGATCTGTTGTCGGGGTGGAGGTTAGGATTGGCTGACTGGTATAGGGTGTGTTTGGGGCGGGGCTTGGGGACATACGCCTTTGTAGAGACCACGCAGGCCGTCGGTTTGCGCGACGTGGACGAACATTTGGGCCATGTTGCGGCGTGCGGCGCCATGGGGTTGGGTTTGCAGGCGGACCTGAGGGCTTGTGAGCGGAGAGTGGGTTGTAAGGTGGTTTCGACGCGGTTTACCTTGACTGCGAGGCGCAATTAGCAAACTTGTCCTATCCCATTGTCAGGCTCTACCCACCCAAATCCAGCGGATGCGTCAGGAACACCGCGAAGCACGACGCCGAGCCGCCGAACCAGAAGGGGTAGTGAATGGGGCCCTTCTGGACATCCTTGTCCTTCTTTACATGTTTGGCGGTCGCAGACATAACTCTCCTCGCATTGTCGAGCGCGCACGCACGTCAATTGGAAGGGAGAGGAGGGGGAAGAGTGAACTATGAGGGGGAGGGCGCAAACAAGGCGTGTCTACTAGCTTGTTGCTCGACTACACGAGCTGCTATGTCATGGCCCAAAATTTCCTTCCTCGGCAAGCTGAGAGTGCCAAGCCCGACTGCTTGCAGGAGCTTGACTTGCTGCAAGCTTGCCCGTGATATTGGTGAATAGCAGATGTGTACGAGTATGCGGGTTTTAGCAAGGAGTCCAGGTTTCTCTTTTTCACTAAATGCTCTGAGACGAACACAGAGTCTGAGGAAATGGCCCTGGTTTATGCAATACCAGTGTCTGTCGTCAGGTAAGGCGTCTCCCTTTTGTATGCGGATAGTGGTTATTCAGTCACTAGTTTCAATGCTCAATCATTCATCTCAATCGGGTTCCAAACGCTCCTACGACCCTATCTGAGCTTTAACCGATCAATGCCAATTTGGTCCAGTTTCTGTGTTCTTTATATACGTGATAGTTATGTGCTGGATGTTATCGAAGGCACTTCACGAGCTTGATGTTTACTATCATCACCATATACTACGCTTTTCAACTGCTCCCCAACGCTGCTCTCTCATGTTATCGATGGGTTTTCTTGTTTGAGTCATCTCGTGTTGTGTTCTTCAGTAACTTCAGCATATAGATTCCAGCGAGAACTTGTGCACAACAGCATCTAATATCCACACCGTAGGCCCGAATACCCACGATATCACGATTGACGGCAAAAAGTACCAGACAGACGAATGGATGAACACGCCATCGTCCATCCTCGCAGCCATTCCCAGACGTCTGCATCTCCAGCCCAACCACCCCATTTCCATCACCCGCCAAATCATCGAGTCCCGCTTCCCCGGCTACCACTATCACAACACCTTCTCCCCCGTCGTCTCCGTGCACCAAAACTTCGACTCCCTCGGCTTCCCCGCCGACCACCTCGGCCGCAGCCGCACCGACACCTATTACATCAACGCCTCCACCGTCCTGCGCACCCACACCTCCGCCCACCAGGCCGACACCTTCAAGGCCAACCAAAGCGACGGCTTCCTCATCAGCGCCGACGTCTACCGCCGCGATGCCATCGACCGCAGCCACTACCCCGTGTTCCACCAGATGGAGGGCGCCCGGACGTGGGACCGGACCACCATCCCCGCTAACACCACTCTCGCCCAAGTCGTCTGGGCCGACGTCGCCAGAATCCCGACGCACAACATCGCCGCCGAGGACCCGAACCCGACGATCCACGCCGAGCGCAACCCCCTCCAGTCCGCGCACCACTCAGCCGAGGAGGCGGAGGCCATAGCCACGCACCTCAAGCGCTCCCTCGAAAACGTCGTCGTCGAGATCTTCCGCCTCGCCTCGCTTGCCTCCTCCTCCTCCCCCGGCACCAGCCAACCAGAAGCCGCCGAAGAGGAGCCCCTGCGCGTCCGCTGGGTCGAGGCCTACTTCCCCTTCACCTCGCCGTCCTGGGAGCTCGAGGTGTTCTGGCAGGGCGACTGGCTCGAGGTGCTGGGCTGCGGCGTCGTGAAGCAGGACATCATGATCAACGCCTCGGCGCCTCAGCGCGTGGGGTGGGCGTTCGGCGTGGGGTTGGAGAGGATCGCGATGTTGTTGTTCGGCATCCCGGATATTCGGCTCTTCTGGTCGAAGGACGCGAGATTCCTTTCGCAGTTTGGCGCAGAGGAGAGTGCTGCGTCTACGGGCTCAACGGCGCCGTCGGCGGCTGGGGGACAGGGGGGTGGAGGGTTCAGGGTGACGAGGTTTACGCCGTTTTCGAAACATCCGGCGGCGCCGAGGGATGTGAGTTTCTGGCTGCCGTCGACATCTAGTAGTGCGGGTGGTCGGGGCCGGATGAATACTCATGACTTCCATGAGAATGATATCATGGAGCTGGTGCGCGATATTGCGGGCGACACGGTGGAAGATGTGAGGCTGGTGGACGAGTTTGTGCATCCGAAGACGGGCAGGAAGAGTTTGTGTTACAGGATTAATTATAGGAGCTTGGAGAGGACGTTGACGAGTGAGGAGGCGAACGATATGCATGAGCGGATTAGGAAGGGGGTGGTGGAGAGGTTTGGGGTTGAGCTGAGGTAGGTGGGGAAAAGGGGATGGGGAGATGGGGAGGTGTAGGATAAGTCGGTGATGGGGTTGTACGGTTAGGTGGGTTGTGAGATTTCCGCTCTCGGACGGTTGGAGACACCCGTATTGGGTGATGTTGTAATTGGCAAAACGTTGGGCTACTGCTACATCGTCAAGTGTCAGCAGTGCATACGCCAGAGAGGGCTGTCTAGGAGAAGCGGCAGTCTCTCAGGCGTCTGATTTGGTATGCAGAGACGGCGCATGACCAGTTTCGCTTGGGATGTGCGGACGCTGATGTGACTGGAGCACCTCATACAATCTATTTCCTCTCTCTAATCAAGCAACTCTGGTCTCAGTCTTCGCCTCTGACCGGATGGTTCCATTCTTGATTCTTCAATGCTGCTGAATCGTTTCCTTCCGGTCGCTGGTAAACAGTCTGCCAGACTATTTTGCAAATCGTGACCATGGAACTTGGTCTCGCTCTGTTACATACTGTTCACATACATACTCTACGGTTAACCTTGTGCCTACTCTGAATTGGAGGTTTGAACAAGACGAGCTTATTCACATTACGAGAACTGGCCGATATCAGTTGCCGGGATACTCTTTCCTCGTCGACAAGGTTTCCAGAGACGTTTGGCTGGAATTCAGGGAGAGAAGGGTTCCAACTCTCCAGTAGATTTTATCTGGTCGTGACAACAGTGTGATCAAGATCCAGGCGGTACTACAGATGGAGTCACGAAATTTCGCCGAAGACTTCCCACTGGTCCTGGTGCACATTCTGTGGAACATCCGGAAGAGATACAGATCCATGTCGAGTGCATTCTACTCAATGCCAAGTACGAACTGAGGAATTCCGGTGCAAGAAATCCTACCGCATCAGACAAATCGTCGTCATGGACGCCTTGATAACTCAATAATCACGTATCCATTACTTCGATTCCTTCGAACCCTACAAATGGCAGCGTCGTACTGAAGCCGCGGCAAGCAACCACCGCGATAACCGCTACAAAGGGAGTTAATCAGTGTCAGCTCGAGTTTCACGTCCGCGATTCTTGGAAACAAGACCACCTGCAGGATGACGAGCTTTTCAAAAACTACCTCGCGCGTAGCGAGCCTGGCGGGATAATGGAGTTGGACGACGAAGATGAAGAGATGGACGAGGGAGCGAGCAAAGAGTGGATGAGAGGTTGGTGTGAGATGTGCAGATGCGGAAGCGACCGTGACAGCCTCTGCAAATGTTGGCCCGTCGGTGCGAGATTGAGTGACGCGCGCGGGTCTTCTGATGGACCAGAGAATCGTAGAGGGCCCAAGCCAGCTCCCACGCCTGGCCATCCGAAGCCATTGGCAGTGCAGCCATATGGTTACAACGTCTACAACACCTACCATCCGGACAACCCTTCCCGGCTACGTATAGCAGATCAGTTCCAACCACGCTGAGTCAAAACACAATAGCACAAACAGCGTGGCCATTGAAGTACGGAAGGCGTAGTGCCAATGGACTACCTCGAAGACGTCTACTCATCGGCTGGGCAAGAATATTGGGACTCAAACCAGATGATGATTCCAAACCATCGCTCCAATAAACGAAGGGTTGGAAGCCATCGCTGCCTGGCTCGCAGCAGAATTCCATCCTATCACTTTGACTTTCCAGTCTGCCTCGACTCACCCTGGTCTACCTCACAAACGTCAGCTCACGGATCCCAACTTCATAACTTTCCAGTTAATCAGACACTAACACTCATGGTATCCGATGTAGATGTCCGTCCAGGTCACTCCTCAAGTTCACAGTCTAAGTTGGCGTGTAAACCAACCAATCCTTCGTCTGTCTTCCACGGGAACCGTAGTCACCACCCTCCGAAACGACGTAGGGTTAGAGTTCATTATAGAAATGCTTATCGATGATGGGCATCAAGCAACCATGAAGACCAGCTTTTGCTACTAACCGTATCATGCGGCAGTGTAAGCAAATGACAGTACGCACATCAAATAGCCACCAAGATCTGGGCAACCATTCAGGGAGGATTTCAGAGAATGCTAACCAGATCATGGTCGTCGACTCCGGTTCCAAAACCCTCGTCGTAAAAGGCGTCTACAACCGCTTTACGATTAAATTCGCGCGCCGCATTTGGTCAAGACTGCTAAAGTCTAGATGGCCGAGTTCTTCGTGTGGGCAGAATTTACGCTGCTTATCCCCCTCGTTGATGTTGCCATTGTCATCATCTTCGCTGGAGATCTGGGCAGGAGCGAAGCCGGCGATGGTACTGAAAACCCCTCAGTACCTCTGACCTCTCATGTTGAGGTCTATATCGTCCTCCCGCCAGCGTCTTTGTAGAAACGCGAGATGGCCGCGCACGTCAGGTATCGAGTTCTTAGCCGGAGTTCCTGAGAAGACCCATCGCATATCTGCATCCATTTTGATCAGTATGTCGCCGCGTTTCGTGCCTGATCCACGTCGACGATTCTGCTGGGCCTCGTCCAGGATTATCAGCAGCAGTTTGCTGCACTCGATGGAATGGAACACCGAGTTTGTACAACTGCATAATATGAGGATCTTGGCTGCCAGTGGGCACTAACGAATCTCCTTGGTAAGTTCAGCGCGTCATTTCAAAGGTCTTCGTCTAGTCTGCTGCTGGTCGAACAAGACTGGAGGATACAATGAATAAAAGATATCCGTTCTAGTTGCGACCTGTCTATGTTAGATTGCCGCTGTTATCCTTTGTGAGAGACACACTGGGAAGCACCGCTCACATGATACTCCCAAGTCTGATGAGAGCACCATGACAACGCCAGTCTCCTCCATCACACCGCGTCTGCATCCCTCTACACAACCAGCCCATCCACATCCGCACTCTCCCCCTTCCCCGCAACAGCCCCATAAACCCTAACCGGCACCTTAACCTCAAAAGCCTCAACATCCAACCTCTCCACCGCCGCCAAAACAACCCCCCTCTCATCCTTCCCCACCTCCTCCAACAACCCCTCCGCCTGTCCTTCCCCTTCTCTCCCTCCCTCTCCCTCACCTATCATCCTCGCGGTCACAAACTCCACGCCAACCCTCCACTCCACCCCAATCCCACTCGTCACAAACTCCGGCGTCGCCAGCGCCGGCACCTGCACCCAAAACGCCAATCTCCTCGCCCACAGCGCGTTCTCCGCTTCCACCGCGTGCACCCTCCTGGTCGCGCGATACACGCTCGCCGGGCTCCTCAGCGCAATCGCCGGATCCACAGTCTCGGCGCTCTCGAGCCACAGCCTCACCGCATACGTCGGGATCTCCGCGTCGCTGAAGTCGAGGGTCAGCGGGACAGTCTCGCCGAGGCGGAGGGCCGGGCGCAGCAGGGTGAGGACGGCGACGCGGCGGCCGCGCAGGGCGATGGCGAAGCGGTTGGGGCGCTGGTTGGTGGAGGGGCTGGTGGCGTTGCTGCGGAGGATGGCGAGGTCGATGGCTTCTTTGGCGGTTTGCGGGTCTGGCGGGGTGAAGATGCTGGATGTGCGGCGGGGTTTTTGGGTGGCGGAGGGGGAGAGGACGGAGGTCGGGCTTTGGGGGAAGTGGGTGAGGAGGGTGTCGACGTAGGTGAGGAAGTCGGAGAGGCCGGCGTTGGGGGGTTGGGGGGGTTTTTTGAGGAAGGAGGGGGATGTGGGGTTGAGGCTACGGGTGCGGGCTTCGTCGCGGAGGATGATGTAGGGGGACATTAGGTCGTGGCCGAGGATCTCGCCTTGGGCTAGGATGGTTTAGTGATGGAGACTGTGTTTGTGGGGAGAGAGTTGTATTACCATTGACGCTTCCAAGGACCCGGAATGGAACCTCAACCGCCTTGAACTGCTGCTGGTCCTTCGCTGAACCAGACCGCTGCGTTCCAATCGTCAGGTTGTACGAAACCTTCATCGCTCTTCCTCTGTGGGTTGGTGGCAGACCTCGTGGTAACGTAAAGCTGTACTCATAGCTCCGGCTTTCACCAGGAGCCAGCTGTAGATCCACAAAAAGAATCGACTGGGGGGTAGAGAGCAGCGGGACTGTCTTGGAGTTCGCAATGCCTCTCATCTCTCTGATACTGCTTGGCTCTCCTCCGCCTAGTAATCCGCCCAGAGATTCACCGATACTGCCCCATCCGAGAGCGCCGAACAACCCGCTCTCCCGTTTGCTCCGCTCCACACCAACCACGCCACCGCCGCCGTGACCTCCTACTACGCCTTTTCTTTTGACCTCTTCAAACGGAGCCTGATTAACAAGAGACCCGTCCACGGTGAATGAGCCCATGATTTGTGCGTAACCCATCATTAGCGTTTCTGATGCGACTCTTTGATTAGCCATCGCGAGACGTGAACGCGATCGGACGTAATTTGATCCTGACAGCAAGCGGTTGGAAGCTTGTGGCATGTATTCCGACGCCAAAGTTTCGCTGGAATTGTTGGTCATCGAGTAGATTTCTGTGCTACTTCTGGGCGTGCCATTCATGCTTGGATTGGAGAGTATTCGTGCGATAGGTGACAGCGTTTCAGACGGTGCCGGAGGAGGCTCCTCAGGTGGTCTGGGAGAATGCATTCTGGAATGCGATGTCCTCGGCATAGGACTTATAGGACCTGCCACGTCTATATTGATTTCTGGTGAAGGACTACGGTCGCCGGGAGATGCTGCAGGAAACCTGAAGCCTTGCGAGATAGACATCCTCTTTGTATGCGAAGGGGCATTTGGCATTCTGCCTTGCCCTGAGGGGCGTCTGGCTGGCCGTACTGGAAGTGAGACGTCGCCCTGCGCTTCTAAATCGGCTGGTGAGGTGAACCCTAGCGGTGACGGCTGTGCGGTCGAGCGATATCCTACTGTCGCCCTTCTCGGTCAGCTCGTGATTGTACACTCTATACCAAGAACCCTCACGAACCTGATTGTGGACTATCACTGGGTCTGCGTGCCGTTACCTGCATACTCGCTGAACGCGAGTGGCCTGGTGTTGGTCTCGCTCCGGCTCCAGCAGCATTTTGCCCTTGACCACTGTATCCACTAACTTCGCTCCCGATTGATATGATGGACAGAGACCTGCCATGTGCAGGTTTCTGGGCAGCCAATCCAGGTGACTTTCGACCACTTGGTGGACCAGGTGAGGTTCCTCTAGCTTGTGTGGTAGGACTGCTCAAGGAGAGCGTCGGTCTATGACCTCTTCCAGCATACGGCGGTACCGTAGAACCGAAAGAAGAATTTCTTGACAAGGACGGTTTTGCAGGAGGATGCAAGGGCTTGAGTTTACGCTGCCGTTCCTCCCCCGGGGAGAGGCCATTAGGGTGCGAGCCTCGTACCGGCGATCTTTCACGCCCTGCTATAGGCGCTATATTCTTGAAGATTATCGTACATTCGACATCCTCGCCGGCAAAAACAGTGGACTGCTTCCAATGTACTGAGACCCGTATGTTCGAGGATGTTGACATTGCAGGGAGGTGGAAGCGGAGGACGCCGCGCTGGAGGTTCGTTCGTCATCGGCCTGCATGTACTGGACAACCCCCTTAGAGATATCAAGGCGCCATCTTCGACTGCGCTGGAGTGTTTGCGAACAACCACTGCATGATTATGGTTGGTTGTCTGCTGGTGAACGTTCGTTCTGTCGTGTAAGGACACCTCGGGTCCGGCGAGAACATTCAGGATGGTGAACATTCCCTCGACTGCGACAACCATTCTTTCTAAACCTATCGATCGACACGCATTTATGGTTTTTCTGCTGTCACTCCCTGTAGGTCCATGTACGTTTGGAACATTGCTCACGGGAGATTGAGCCTTGTCCAAACAATGGGTTGATAATCAGTATTTTCTTTGAGTGTCGGACATCATAAGTCAATCAATTACGGGCTTGGAACACGAGATTATCCACTTCACCTTAGGACAGCAGATGAGAAAGCCCAGTGCACGGAAAGTCTTTTCATGTCTGTTGTAGTTGTCTATTCCTGATATGAACTTTAGGCTGGCTACCTCTGCAAAGAAGCAGCTAAGATAGTATTCCACCTCCAAGATCCACCCCCCAGTCAGACCCGCAGTAATGTGCCAATGCCGTGTATCTTGACATCTTATTCCAGAAACATGTTCGGCCACGAAGCTAAGCAGAGATAGCAGGGTGGAACATCATCGAGACAGAAAGAGCGGAGGAAGCGGTCCAGTGACCCGTACGCTTCTAGCTCACCCGAAGCCGTCCGAACCCAGTTATCGTCAATTACCTTTGACTTGTTCCGGAGAAGATGAATGCGAACCGTGTTACATTCGATGACAAATTCCTTTAGTGAGAGCTTCCGAAGCAGAGCTATGAGTGGTAGCCGGTTAGGTCTTTCGTCACAATATCTTCTCAGGCCATCCAAAAACCTTGCCAATGCAGCTGAAGGAGTCTCCTGTAGTATGGGCGGAGCTGGTGTAAAGCACCTCGTTCTTCTTCTCACAACTCCTATCTTTCTCAATGAGTTGCAGTTTTTGGGCCCGATGCCATGGAGGAACATGTGCAGTATATCTGTGGAGTAGGCGCCGACGGTAATGGTCGAGTACAGTATGTGAGCCGTCTCTTCATGAACCTGCCTGTTCACGAGCAGGAAGTTGAGCCTTCGTAGTTCATCGTCTGACGTAGAATGTCAGCATCGTTAACGTTGACTTGCATGTAGAGTTTGAACTTACAATCCTCGTGGTGCTTATGGTCGCGCGGTGCATAGTATGGAGAAGGTCTGGAAGGTGAGGCCACAAATATGCTGCGCACCGCGCGTAGCCGCAGGGGCCAAAAACAGAATGGAGAAGGCCGTTGCCAGCAATGCTCTTCCAGCCTACACTCAGCTCGCCTGTCCACCAGGAGTGTTATAACCATGGAGCGTACGTTCACCGGAAGCCGCAGAAAGGGGAATGGAGGTCGAATCAGCACCCAGCCGGAGACCATCTCCACATCCCACCGGCGTTGAAGGCGCTGAATGTGTCCCTCCGTGACAGACTTTCTTTCGCCGAGCGGCCTCTTCTCCCTTCGTGCCTGCGCTGTAGCTAGCCTCGCAAACCAAACTTCGTCAGTAGCCCAGCCTGTCGTTGTTTTGATGGACATTTGATAGGTCTCAACTTCGGTTCCGTCACGGTTCTCCCTCTTCAGAAATAGCTTGACGTATATCTGATGTGTGAAACTCACATCAAGCGGTTTGGAGATGCAATGGGCCATCTGACCTAGCTTCACGTTTCCATGGAGCAGTTTTATCAGGGCCCGAAAGGTGGTCAGTTTAGATTGCTCACAAGCCCACTTCTGCAGATGAGCATTGAACTGATCTTCAGATAAAAAGGGTTCATCAGAACTTTCTGAAATGGTGATTATGAAAAGTGAATATTTTGGGTTGCAGAGTAGAACCAGACAGGACCAAATATCACGGCACAATGTTTGCTGTTTGCAAGAATCCAAGACATGCACATCTATTGCGCATGCATGAAAGCTGAAGAGAAGCAGAAGCTGAGCGTAAGAGCTTTGTTTAAACATTGCTTACCGCAAAACTCACAGCAGCTTCTACAATATCCTATCCCCCATTGACGGAGCCTCAGACACGTCATCCGTCCATGCAGGCTGCACCCCCCACGGCATGTCCTCAGCTGGACGTAGTGGACTAGGCTTTCCCCTCTTCTTCCACTTCGGTATCTCCCCAGGCTCCGCCTTGCCAATGCCCATCATCCTCCACTTCTTCGGCGGTTTGATACCCAGCTCGACCATGTTGCTCCATATCTTCTCTCCACGCTTGTCCCACCGCCGCAGCCTTTCCTCTTCTTCCTGCTCGTTCGGCCGCCATTTGCTCTTCAGAATTCTGCGGATGGCTTCTGGTGTCACCTTGAATTGCTGGGCCAGCACAGGCGTCGTGAACTTCTCAGGGTACTGAGCGTGTAGGGCACGTATGCCTTCGACGGCGTCTGGTGACAGGCGCTTGCGAGGGTTCCAGGCTTCGTCCCCAAGCTTCTTCTCCAGAGCTTCTTTCTGGACCTGCCAATGCTCTTTCTTCTTTGGCTTCATTGCCTCCTGTCCTCTCATTCGTACCGCTTTTGGTGCTCGAGGCCCCTTCGAGTTGGCAGCGGAGCTGGTGTAGGTGCGAATGTTGACCCGCTGACCGTCCAATGCGCCACCATGCTCCGAGTTCTCTTCGCTGTTTTCTGATGCAGCAGACTTTGCGGGTGCGTTGAGTGCTCTCTGTCCTTTGCTGCTTATGCCCCTCGACCCTTGCATCCATCCATATCTCAGACTTGGCTGGGTAATCTGCGTGGCCCTTCTGCTTAAGTTGCGAGGATGCAGTCGTCTGGAGGCTGAAAGAGCAGGCCCATGTCCCACTCCGCCAATGAAGATATCGAGAATGAGTGCTGAACAAGCCGCACAAGCCATAGTTAGAGGAAAAAAGACCGAATAGAGGCTGTTGTAGTGTATTGCCAGGCGTTGTAGATTTATCCGAAACATGCATGGATGGCAAATGAACGCCAAGCAACAGGCACGGGTTTCTCCGTTCCCTGCAGCGGACCGGGATGGATGCATGTGGTGATGAGCACCGTCACAAGCCAAATGTCACACCTGCACTCACCCGTCCCCCGCCCCTCTCCGCAAGCCGCTGCAAGGAAGTCAGTGTGCCGCTGTTCAGATGGAGGAGCGGTCACGAAGCCCTTCGCCCTTCCGCTCCGCAGGACAACTGCACGCGATGCGGCGCTTTCACGCTGCTTGAGCACCTGCACCCTCGGCATCGGCCTATGACGCTATGGATGCTGGTAGTCTAGAGTCGATATGTGATTCTCCCGCAGACCCTGTGGCGTCTCTCAGTCCTCCATACTCTTGACCTTTCCCACATATACTGCGTCTTCTCTTCGTGTTGTTCACTATGGCTTGGCCTAACCCTTTCTACCGGCGGACACCCAACACTCGAACGTAGTTACCTCCACAAAGAGTCCCCTGCCGTAGGACCTCTGACTTACACGTCGCAGATGCTGGGGTTACACCTTCGAGTTAACACCAGACCACCTCACGGCCGAACAAGCCCACCCGCTCAAGTTCACTTATGATGTCCTGGGAGAACAGTGCCTTGAACGACTAAACGAGATCTCGCCACCTCCAAGATCCGCCTTACCGCGCAACAACGGCCAGTATGCACAGAAGCTCTCCGAAAAGGAGTACGATGAGGAAAGGAAGAAAGAAGTAGAGCCCGCACCTCAGCGGGATCTGTACGCCCTCCTCCGCGACAACGCCGAAACGGATGAGAAGCTCGGTGAACTATGGAAACAAGTAAATACAGTACCGGAATGGGTGGACTGGGACCAGATAGCGCGAGGGCAGGAGGTTTTCTACCGCTACGGCGGAGCTGCGCTCACAGGGCTTGCGTATCAGAGTCTGCTGGGTGGCATGGGCGCCGCGCGTGTGGTAGAAGTACTTGCCCGAACCGGCGGCTTCTCCACCAAGGTCGCGCGTCGGAGATTATACGAGACGACACAGCACATACTCCAATGCACGAGGTCGCTCGAGTCGATACAACCAGGTGGCGAGGGCTTCGCATCCACGATCCGTGTCCGCCTACTCCACGCCGCCGTCCGCGCGCGCATCATGAAGCTAGCGAAGCAGCGGCCGGACTACTACAGCGTTGAGAAGTACGGCATACCCATCAACGATCTCGATTCTATCGCCACCATCGGAACTTTCTCCGGCACTCTCATCTGGCTGAGTCTCCCACGGCAGGGCATCTGGCTGCGGAAGCAGGAGACGCTCGACTACATAGCGCTGTGGCGGTACATTGCGTACGTGATCGGCTGCCCGACGGAGTATTTCGAGACGCCCGCTAAGGCCAAGGCGATGATGGAGAGTCTGTTGATGAACGAGATTGATCCGACGGAGACGTCGAAGGTCCTGGCGAATAACATCATCAAGAGTCTTGAGGACAGGCCTCCTACTTGGGCGAGCTCCGATATGCTGGTCGTCAGTGCGAGGTGGCTGAACGGCAACGAGCTCTGCGACAGGTTGGGTCTCGCGAGGCCTGGCCTGTATTACTGGAGCTTGATGGCCGGCCAGTGCGTCTTCTTCATGTTTATGTGCTACGTCTACCGGTCGATACCGCGCTTGGATCAGTACAAGATCAGGAATCTGAGGAGGATCTTTTACTCGATGATCGTCGAGAGTAGCTTTGGTCTGCAAGGCAAGGAGACGACTTTCGAGCTCAAGTACGTCCCGGAGTTCTCGACTATCACGGAGATGGGTCAGTCCGAGGAGCCGAGCAATAAGAGTTCGGGTGTTGAGAGGAGGAACCTGAAGGCTTTGGTGCTTGCCACTGGGTTTCTAAGTATCGGGACTTGGTGCTCTGTTAAGATTGTGTCGGGCATCATGGGAGCTATATGGCGGTAACGACCCGCCCTAGCTGCGTTGCATGCTTCCGGTTTGTGTTGTCTCCGATATCTTTCCTAGGGACCGTAGATTCTGTACGGCGTCTATCATTTCGGGAACACACTATCAGTTGGGGTTTTGAGCAATTCTAGTTTGCAATCCAGCGCTTTCCTGGCGTTTTCAGTTGCCATCGCATATGAACGGAGGAGTATCGTCACTTTACTGGTGTTTATATAAGATACATATTCCTTTAGAACCACTTCACCACGGCATTCAACTTCAAATATCTGCTATCTCCTTTACCTTCTACAACCCTCCGGCTCTCATCCCTACGTCCAATGTCACCGAATATTCGTTCAAAACATTCATTCATGCCTCACTTTAACTTCATTGATACTTGCGCAGACACCTCCCATCAACTCTCCTCATCAGCAACGCCGTCCGAGCCTGAGTCCGCAATCTTTAGTGTCGCTCTGAATTGAACAAGGAGCACATCATCTCGCTTCAACTCGTTTTCATCGTTGACCGTCCGACCAAGGCTCTCTCACGCTAGGTCGCCTGCACATTGTGAGGACACGGTGCAAACACCTCTTACCATCGGCTTCTCTTGCATTGAAGTATAACAAACAGCTTCTCGCGATATCCATTCGTGCCAAATAGGCGATTTAAACCGCCTTCATATCAACAGCTTCAGTTATGCGTCACTTAGGACTTGGCATCCATATACTCCAGTTCCTATCGTTCCCTCAGTCAACTCCCTTCGTAATTGTCTAGTTAAATTCCGATCTCCGCTATACGACCAAGTACAGCATGTCTTTGATGGAAGGCATCGAGTACTACAGCGTCGAACACTTCAGCGACGGCTCCGTGTGCGGCTGTCCTGAACGGTGGGGCTTGAGCCCTAAAACATCATCTCATACACCTTCTCCCACCAGTAGCCACACGGGTCCACCAACCGCCAAAACCCGCTCCCCTTCTCGTCACTCACCCTCCTCGCGGGTGCGAACGCGCGGCAGCGACGAAGCTAGCCACCACAATAAACAATCAACCTTCAACCCAAAACAGCACACCTGTTTCTTCTGGTACCACAACGCCTGCATCCGCACCCGCAAACCCGGCGGCTGCCCCTTCCAACACCGCGTCTCGCCCTCCCTGCGCATTCTCCCGCCTCCAGGCTACACCCACCACAACGCATGCCACCTCCCCCGCTGCCCCCTCCGCACCAGCCCCTCCATCTCCACCGCCGAAAGCCATGCACAATCCCCACCGCCTCCCACCGGGCCAAACGCCCCCGTCCCCTTCCGTCCACCAAGCCACTACACCGCGCGTCCACTCACTCCACCCCGAACCCGAACGGGGACGGCGCAGACATGCTTCTTCTGGTACCACGGCACCTGCGGCTGCAGACCTTGCGCCTTCCCCCACTGCATCTCGGCGTTGCTGCCCGTGATCCCACCGCCGGGTTACGCGCACCGCGAGCCGTGCCACCTTCCGCTGTGTCCGCTGCGCGAGGGTGCCGAACCAAGGCCGGAGGTCGAACTCGCTCAGAAAGCGTCGCAGAGCCCACGTACGCCGTCAGCGAAGCGGAAGAAGGCGAAGAAGGGGAAGAAAGGCAAGCGCCAGGGGACGCAGAGACGGAGCAGGCGTGCGGAGCCGCTTATTTCGCTTCGTGGGCGGAGGGAGGGCTCGCCGAGCGCTGGATGCGCTGAAGCGATGGAGAGCGGGGAGTTCTTTAGCGATGAGGAGGCGCCCGGGGAGGGGTGGGAGGAGGGGGATTGGTTTCTTGAGGGGTTTTCAGAGGAGGAGGGACCAGTGGATGGGGGTACCGTGCTGAGGCCGGGAGATGAGGTGGAGATTATGATGGTGTGTGGGGTTGGTGGAGGCTAGGGGGATGAAGGTCGAGGAGGTCGTGGTGTGAGGTGCTTTGAAAGTGTTGGATGAGGTTGGGGGTGAGATTGGTGGTGGAGTCGTGCTGAGCGGAGTGAGAGAGGGCGGTATATGAATGTCTTCGTCCCGCTGCTGGAAGAGATCGCGTGGTCTGGGTGTTGCGTAATGGGAGGATGAGCATGGTTTGCTTCCCTGTTAGCTGTGATATTTCTCTATCTTTCTAGGAACGAAAAGGCGGCGATAGTGCTGGGTTGATTTGAGCGTGGCCTGGTTGAGGTGGACGTCGTGTGAGAAGAGTTGAGGGTGCGATAAAAGCTATCTAGTCATTACTGAAGAGACATAAGTTTTGCAACAACCTTCCTGCAGCAATGTATGTTCAACAGCCCCATCGCCGTACCTCCATCAATCCAAAACTGACCAGTCGTAGCATCTTTCAATATGTATAACAGCCCCCTTGGTTCGTTTAGCAGCATCATCTTCCATTTATATAGGAGCAGGTGGACCCCTAGACCACATTCGGTTGTTATTGTTTGGACCATAGTGGAGACTGGTCTGCGATTTGAGCCGCCAACGGGATCTTAGAGACCTTGTCAGTCGTGTTGGTTCTGTCGCCAATCCATGAATTTTTGCGTGGTACGCTGGCCTGATTGGCCTGGTGTCGGGTAAACGTGCAATGATGCCTGTGTATAACTCTTCTTGCTGAACTTAATACTTGTCGTTTAACAACTTCATGTCGTCTGAGGCACTGGCGTGTCACTTCTTTGATAGGCTGGAGGCCAGTAACAGCACTAGTGCCAGTCAGGGAGTGCGTCAGTTGTAGACCCGATCGAATGCGAATGGCCTCTCGTCACAGCTTGTCTTAGGATTCGTGATGGTGCGCTGACTCCGCGAGATCATCACTAGCTGAGTATGGTATGCTGATTCGTATCGCGATGTCTGTCTCCGCTTGTTCTTGCAATCCTGTAATATGCAAGATCTATAGCCTAGCATGCTAGAAGGTCTCATAGGCTGCAGAGGCTTCCAGTACCCTCTGTGCTGCTCAGGGTCGATAGCAAGGCGAATCTGTCGCCCAGCGAGACTGAGATGACGTTGCAGATCTCAAGAAGAGCCGTGACATCTGGTGAAAGGATAGGATTGTTTGGCCATACCGAGAGCCATCGTTGACTTTAGGCAGCCCTAAGTCGCTCGAGCTTGATCCTTAGGCGACCTAAGGGCTCAGGGGTCTAGAGACGGTATTAGACAGCTCGTTGAGCATCCCATGTGTCCGAAGAAGATCCAAGGAACTTGGTGTATTGTCGAGGTTCGTTGGTGTGATCGAAAGGACGGTAGCTACAGACCAGGTCGTTGATCAGCTAATTGTCTCCTTAACGCGCAAAGGAGGTCAGCACATTCAACCTCTTTCGTAGTGTATGTGAACGAATTGACTACTGGTTAAGCAAGTGAGTTGCAGGATTCTTCGTTGGCATGTTAAGTTTGCTGGACGATGTGACGTTAGACACCAGAGCAAGGTGCGTAGCAGCTTCGAATTCGACGCTTGTGTAACATTCGATTGGGTCAAAGTTGCAGAATAGTATTGGTGTGAGCGAGGTCATTGCGTACGATAATGGCTCGACTGCTCTGGGCGCTTACAGCTGATCAAAGAGCTCTGAGTAGTAGGCTTCTGAGCTGGTTCAGGTCATGGTGATTCGTCTCCCGTTATGCGATGTATTGAGGAGGGACGAGAAGCGAAGGAGAACTTATGATACTATCTGTTTATGGATCTTGCTCGCTGCTTGTCGGCACTCCACAACGTGATTAATATGTGTCTCCACCTTCGAGAGGCTGGTCAGCTAGCTGATGGCGCTGGAGGCGTTGGTTGGATAAAAGTGATCTTCATCCACACAAACAAGTCCAATACGGGGCGCCCCCTTGGCACACCATTCAGTGACGAATCTCTTACAGCATCTGTGTAACTTGTGATTCCACCCGCACAAGCAACACCACAGGCTTTGCAGGCACGGAGGTATCAGCCTAGTTGGAGGCATCTCAAGCAGCATGGATGCTCATGAATTAAGGTGTTCAGATCACAGCACGACTGAACTTTCCATCATCAGGGGCTACTAACACCATGCAGCGCATGTGGCAGCCACAGCCTGATGCATGCTCCGACCACGCAGCAAGGTCGTGCCGCCTGGGTGTCTTTGGAGCCAACTCACACGACAGCCCCTTGCGGGATGGTTGCAGCCATGTGTATTGGTAGTCCTCTTTGGGTAAGCAATAACATGGTCGCTTCGACGAGCACGCGGGCTCCCTGGCCTTGTGTTTCTGATTAATCTTTAGTGTATTACTGATCAAAGATGAAATACTTGCATCGCTAGCAGTATATTCCGCGATATTATGCAGCTAAAACGCTTGCATTTCATCGATCGATCGAGCGACTGGGCAAATAAACGGTGTTGGCACCTGGTGAGGCTAAGTTGTCTCCGATCAGCTGGATTGGTTCCGTCTTGGTGTGCTGATACAACATTTGGGAGGGAGTATTGCGAACTCTAGCTATATCGCATGTGAGGTGGCGTTCAATGTATTTCTGCATCTGCGAGCGGTGTCAAAATCGGCGGATGGACCTGCCAGTGACACAAGTACACGGATACAAGGGTGCCGGAGGGGCGAAAATCTTTCGAACTAGCCTGACAGAAGGTTATGCCAAGCGTGCTATTCAGGCGAAGCGTGCCTGGTTATTTGTTTCTGGTTGACTTTTCTAATTGTGGAAAGTTGGATGGCTGATCAAGTATGTCGAGCTGTATATGAATATCAAGTGAATTGTGTTTCAGCCCAGGTGAAAAACGCCCTAGATTGGCGTCTATTTCATTGGTGTAAACAAATTCTCCATTCAACATTTCGTTCAAGTGACATCTACGCACATTCTTCTGCATATTTGCGAGACTCGAGACACTCTGTGGAGAGCGTTACATGCCTCTGTCTGTTGCTGAAAAGCTTCTGAAACCGGATGAAACCTTCCCATATAACGGTTATAGAATTTCCTCCGCGTAAATGCACTTTTCTCCGCATTACATACGGTCTTATGTCATTCAGCATATGAAGCCTCATAGCTAAGCTCCATACCACCTCTGTCGCCCATACTGCTCGGTCGAGAGAGTTACAAGCCGGCCGTCCGGTTGATAGTGGGTCGGATTAGGAAAAGGTAGTTCATCTGGATGTGCCAGGTACCGGTCCAGGTCGTTGCAAGTCATGGCTAGATAACACAGCCGACCCTCTTCAAAGACTGGAACACATATCTCTTTTAGAGACCGTATGGACACACCCAGGATGCTGCGTTTCGACGGCCTTCCCTCACTCTAGAACTCGATATGTCAGTCCTGTCGAAAGCTACTATCATATAGACGTCAGTACGCACCAGGCACTCACTACAAGCGTCACCGTTCTGCCAGACCCAGTTCTTACAGTTATGTGAGTACTTGTAGACACATGGGTAGCGATAAAAGCCCTGTGGCTCGCTTTGTCCGCCGCTCATCGCGAAAATTCAACTGAAAGGATTGCTTCGCTGGTGTGCAAGAGCTGTAATGAGAGGCAGGTCAACGTAATGGTTTTTGTAGAAAATCTCAAGGGAATATCAATGTAGAAGCGCGGCTATTTAACAGATGGACGGAGTCAACGGAGGAAGCCAACTCCCAAGCGCAGGTGGATCGCGGCAACGTTCTTGGGCTCCTGCGGCACAGGTGACAAGCGCTGTGGTCTCTTGTCACTCTGTGCCGCAGAAGGTTTAAAACCAGAGATGTGATTGTCGTACGATTCAGGAGCATTTCAGCTCCAGCCAGGTCTGAAGAGCTCCGGTCACGACGGAACGTTCCCCGCGAAGGCGATATTTTATTAGAGCTCGTGCTTCTAACGATGCTGAGAGTATTGAGCCTAGCGAGTGGTCGGCATGCGGCCCCAAGCATACGGCGACGTTGGAAACGAGCCGTTGCTGGCGAGGTGTGCCATATGCACGGGTGGCACGCCATCAACCGTAGCTGCTGAAGCTCCCGGCCCTCTGGTCGCTTCTCATTGGGAAAATGAACAGATGCTAGACCTTGAATGGGAACAAAACAGACCAACATTCGAGCATGCGGCAAGTCTGACAATGACTAGATATCATAGCTGAACCGGAGGAACAGCCCCCTACCGCGATTTGTAGAGTAGGCGTACGAACGATAGCCC
>JAKLMF010000167.1:8594-25808 GCA_022813555.1 Botryosphaeria agaves | reverse complement strand
CATCGAAGCTGTTTAGAATGCCAGAGAGTCCAAGCACATGGCTGCCGAGGACTGGTTTGAAGAAACAACGGAAGGAAGCGAAGGTGAAGTTACAAAAGGCGTCAAGTTTGGAAAAAGCGAGAAAGGCCCAGGGATGGATGATGGGATTCTCTCAAATCCATCTGAGCAGTTCGGAAAACGAAAAAGTTCATTTGAAGCTGAATCGAACGTATTGCTAGTTGACGTGATGTAAACATCGCAATCTGCGTGCGAAGCAACGGGAGAAAGGTAGCCATCATGGAGGTCATTCCGGGACAAGAGATTGTTGTGGTACGTAGTAGACGGCGTCGGCTGCGCATGGATAAGCGAAGACTTCAGCGGTAATGTCGGACATGACGGGATGACGCTCTGGCCCTAGCTGAGGGTTAACTATAGAACTGAGATGTTTGAGAGTGGCGATATCCAGAACTAGCGGGTTGGAAGTGTGGAGGGAAACCAGATGAAGGAGGAAATGTCGAGTGTCTCGTGTTTATATATGAATCACGATGATTCATCGACGCTAAGGTAAGTGCAGTTTCGACCTCTCCACAACCGGCTGGGAGACTGCGGGGCATGGCATGTCATAGATCCGACAACCATGATCCAATGATAGTAACATATGAATGGGTACGCGTTCTTGGCAATGCTACCATACGTAAGATACAATATAGCTTGTGTCTAAATTGGGGGTACCCATTGATAAAATGTCATTCCATGTTGTCAATTCTATTCCATTTTCTCACCGTGTAAACCGGAAGAAGGCAGTGAAGCCATAGAAGTTTTTTGACCAAATGAACGCCCAAAGCGCCATTCTCTAATCCCGACCTAACGAAATCCTGTGAACGTCATGTTTGTACCTGGAAGAAACCCAACATCCCACCCCACTCCGGTAATCCTGAAAGCGATTGTATCATAGTGTTGTGTAGTCCAGCTCAGAAGTCCCAGAAAGCAGGCGCAGTCTCTTCTCAGTACAGTTGTTCGCCACACCATAAGTCTCTCATTTTGTTCAGCTTAGACTTGATCATCTTCGGCGCGAAAGTTGACCTGTACATATCCGAAAGCCCGTTCCAACAGCGCAAGGCCATGACACAATTTCTTAGGCAACTTCATAGGCGCCGAGATAATTTTGAGATTAGGAAAGCGTCCTCGCAGACAAGCGATTGCCAGGTGCATGAGGTTGTCGATCAAGATGCCCAACCGGCTCTCTGCGACGTTAATGTGGAGAGCTTCGATTGACGAGGGAATTCGATCTGGAAAGTTCGCGGCGTCTTGTCGGTTGCCTACGATGGCATTGTGGCTGATCTCGAGTGTGGTAAGGCTTCTGAACTGAGACAGAGAGCACGGACGATGGTCACGCTTTGGATGTGCCAACCATAGAGTAAGACTTCTCAGAGAATCCCGGAACCTATCCGTAGAATTGATGAGGTCCAGGTAGTAGCCCCGAGTCTGGTTTTTTACCCTGAAAATCTTCAGCTCTTCCAGCGACGGGCAGGCTCTGAGCAGGGCTCTAAGCTCTGGAAGGGTGACTGAGCATCTCAACTCCAGACGAGTCAGTGCTAGAGAAGCCCCGCTTGCACCTGACCGAGACATCCATCTGAGCATGGGGCGCTATTTGTCGGATCTCAGGACTAGCAATGGAGGTAGGTAAACGAAAGGAATTCCGGTTCCGTTCCCATCAATGGAGAATGTGCCAGCCCGAGGGAAGCGGATAGTAAGCTGATCGAGTTTGACGAAGCGTTGGCGCGGGTTATTTCTAGGTTCAAAGGCGCTTTCCACGATCTGGCGGAAGCATGTGTGAACAGTAGAAACATCGATGGACAGCTGGACGAGGTTCGGCAAAGACACGATGACTAAGGAGAGCAGGGTGTCTAGATTGCTGCTCTGCAGACCGCGGATCAAGGACGCCTTGATCGAAATTGACATCGAACTTGACAAATCGAGTGACAAGACTGCTTTTGTGAATCGATCAAAGTCACCGCCCCTGGAATATCTATCGCAGGGAACGATCCTATCGCCGAGCGGGTCATCCACAAGAGAGACGAACTCAAAGCTTCGTACGCCAGATGCGAGCTTTTGATCCGTAAGGATTACACGCAGCAAGGTTCGGAGTTTTGAATCGACGACCGAAGATCTCTTGACTACGATGTGACGGTACAAACAGGATCGTGTAATGTCATGAAAGCGTGGCGAGACACGGAGCAGAGAGTGGAGGTTTGGTCGACCCTCAACGCGAGAAACAATGTCGTGAAGGAGCTCGTTCGGGAGGTCCGTCAGGCCCGCCATCTTGTTTGCCGGGCGCGCCGTGTTGTTTGTGAAGCGTCTGTATCGCACCGTAGCCAGAGCCATGTTGAGGCATCTGACGGTAAAAGAAATGTATTGTATGATTGTGGTGAGCAACGGAGTTGTGAGGTCGTACATCGTAAGCTTGGATCGTAGGTCTGAGGGAGTTGAAATGAGAAGACTGGAAAGTCAGGGTAGAAGATTAAACAGCTTTTAAGTAAATATCAATAAGAGAGGGAAGTGATAAAGCTTCAGAGATTCTAAAACATATTGTTTGTAAATGAGTCCGACACGACACAGGCAGTACTAGTCGGTAAGTTTGCGTTTGTTGGATGTTTCATATGTAAGACATGGTAAAATGCGACATTCTTTATGCTTCGCATTCTAACATAGAATGCTTGTTTGATACTCAAGTCATACACATAAGTCATAATAAGTGCATATCATTGGCCCTTGGAACAGCATAATACGACTGGTGTGAAGAGAAAGGTGAATACCGGCAACCTCCAGCATGTGCGGCATATTATTCCGCAACAATGCAAACTTACTGACTGGTATTGTAACATCTCGCCTCCTCTTCAGACTTCCTCCACACGTCGACAGCCTGGATCTCATGTCGCATTGTCAGACCTTTAGCTAGATATAGCCGGTGGAGAACATTCTGGATGTACTTCATCCACAAGAAGAAATACAACGCATAGATCCCTCTAGAGCTGAACTTCGGTCTAGACCTAGAAGGATCGGGACTCCCTAGCTTAAGTGACCACGTCACAGGAGTAGCAGCTAGAGCAATAGTGGAAGGGCACCACGTATCAAGGGTAGAAGATATAAACATCTGCCCTTATAATCCGTCAATCGGATCAAAAGAACCAAGACATACCAATCATGCAAACTCACACACCCCGGCAACACGTTCGCTCTCCCAGCTAAAGTTCCGGGACCGAGGATTCGAGCAAGAGAAAATTTGATTGAGACCAATCAACGATAGCTCCGGACATAGCTACGACACCAATATGCAAAGCCCACTGCAAAAGAAGGATCCAACATGCTGTTAATTCTCAGTACGCGCCATAAGACAGTAAACCCACAATGCCGACACCAGCCACTCACCCCAGGCCCCGGACACTCCACCAAACCGGCCCTAAATCATCCGACATAGCAACCGTCAAACCATCCACAACCCGCAAATCAAATCCACTAAACATGCCAATCCACCAACAACACCCCAAACCACCCCCCTACTCCCCAGAACCCCACCTCCACCACCCCTCCACCCACCCAAAACCAGGCAACCAACCAACCGCTTCCAACCCCCAAACCCTCATCACCGCCACCACCACCGCCCCAACAACCCCCGCACCCCCAAGCACCTGCACAGCAAGCCAGCCCCTCCTCCTCACCCCCTCCTCCCACCCCGCCAACCCCAGCGGATCCCTCACATCCACGTCCCCGGGCCTCTGCGCCCACCTCGCCCTCCCCGGCACCACCACCCCTCCGCGCTTCACGAGCGCCCACTCCGCCCTGTCACCACTAGCTCTCGCACCGCCCTTCTCCGACAGCGGAAGGATGTTCCCACTCTCAACCTCATCACCTGCGTGATCAAGCAACCAGCCCGCCCGCTCCTCGTTCTTCAGTTCCGTGTACCTTGCGCGCTCGTTCGCGAGACTGGCGCGCAGGTCCGTGGCCCAGCGCGCCAGGCGCTCTTCGCGCTGGGTATGTGTCGCCAGGCCGGAGAGGGCGAGGCTGGCAGATGTGGAAGCTTGCGCGCCTGCTGAGGCTGAGGGGGTGAGGTGGGATGAGGGGGAGAGACTGCGCTCGAGGGAGGAGACAGGGTATGGAACCAGCACTCCGCTGGGCGATGACGACGACAGAAGCGAGGACTCGGACTGTCGGAGTCCCAGTCTGCCTGTTGGGGATGGCACGCGCGGGATGCTGCTATGGAGTGTCGTCGGGTCGCGGAGCTTTTCGACCTGCTCCCGGCGCCACAGCAGGAACTTCTTGGCCGCGCTGTGCCGGAGCCAAGCCACCGTATCTGGGTGCAGGACGTGCGTCACGAGCGCGGTCAAGTCGGATGGGACAAGCGGCTGTACGTAGTCCGGCGACATGAGCAGACTCGCGTCCATTGTATCCGCATCCGGAGAGGGTAGTGTAGAGGTCGCGTAGGGTGGGAGGACAGGGGTGAGTTGGGTTGTCGACTCGAGGGAGGGGGCGGTGAGGCGGGCTGTGGGGTCGAAGGAGGTGGGTGGGGAGGTCTCGGGCGCTGTGGTGATGGATTGGAGAGCGGCTTCGAGGGGCTTGCCGAAGAGGAAGGGCCGGATAGAGGAGGAGTCGAGGTGTTGGAGGATTGAAGTCTTGAGGGAGGTAATGGCTTCTGGCGTGAGGAGGTCGGCTTTGCTGAGGATGGGGATGACGTTTGTGAGGGTGGAGAGACGGCGGATGTGGGGGAGGTCTTGGGTGGTGTCTGCGTCTGCTTCTGTTAGGGAAGAATTGATTGGATGAGACAGGTGTGCGTACCATGAGAGAATACGTAGAGGACTACGTCTACTTGGACCCCGCCGTTGCCGCTTAGCATGCTAAGCAAATCGCTGTCGCTCATGGTCGCCATTGACGCGTTGCGGTGAAGCAGAGCTTCGATGTACTGAACGACCGCGTCCGCGTTGTCCGTATGTTCCTGAGAGCTGTTGAAACCGGGTGTATCGATGAAGCAGATGTTTCTCTCGAGGACAATATCGCCCATGCTCTTCCTCCGTCTTAGTACCCTGCTCTCTTCCATCTCTGACCACCACAACGGATACGCTCTCGTACTGGCGTGTATCTCCGTGATCTCGGTCGTGCTGTCTGCATTGCTCGTCTTGTCTTTTGATTTCGACTTCTGCATAATGGAGGAACTAGGAGATAGCGGATCCACATGTACAATGTCTTCACAGACATGCACTATCGACTTGATCAACGAAGTCTTACCGACACCTACGCGCAACCGTCAGCAACTCTCCCATCTCAAAGAATTCACCTCCAACCTACCCGCTCGTCCAGCAACCATAACCTTCAACCTCCCCATCCTCCTGCCCCTCTCCGTAAACGGCCGTCTCGTTGGCATCCTGATACTCGGCATGACCAACTGCGGCGCACTCCCCATCCCCTCTCCCTCTTCCCTCCCTCCACCCCTCTCACTCCCCTCCTCCTCCTCTCCACTGCTAACAACAGCCACACTCCCACTCTCCGCTCCTTCACTGCCCTCCCCCTCCGCACCGCCAAGCTCACTCCCCTCCTCATCGCTCAGCCGAAAACTCTTCAAACTCACACTCCGCGGCGTGCCTACACTCCCGCCTACCGGGCTCTCCCCATTCAGCGGCGTGAGCGGCTGGCTCAGCGTGTTCAGGCTCGCTCTTCTCAGATGCCCTTGCTGCTGCTGAGTCGTCGGGCTCCTCTGCGTCGGACTCTCCTTCTCATGGATGTACTTCTCGAACGCGGCGACCTTGGCCTTGACGAGGTTCTCTTGTATCTCCCCTCCTCCAATCTTCCTCTTCTTCTTGCCGGTGCTGCCGGATACGCTCCCGGAGACGCTGCCCGCAATACTGCCACTCCTCTCAGCACCGGCTTCAGACCCGGCCTCGTCGTCGCTGTCCTTGTGGCTGCTGGTGCCGAAGGCGTCGTCGAGCGCGTCTTCGAGGCTTTGCACGCCGTACGTGCTATCCCTTGTATCCCTCCCCGTGTTGTGCCGGCTACTCGACTGCGACTGCGACTGCGACTGCGACAGCGAAGCTTCCATCTCCTCGCCGCTGCGCAGGAAGAAGGTCGTCGGTGCGCCGTGGCTGGGTGTGACAGGCGGTGGAGCGGAGCCAGCGGCGCTGGACTTGCGGGAGCGGGGGGTTGACGGGAAGGTCGTGTCGGTGGATGTCGGTCGCATTGTGAGGTTGTAGGAATGTGTGGAGATTCAGTGCAAGGGAGCGACCGTGGTGGTGGATGTGTGGAATGCGGCGGTCCCTGGGGATGGGTTGCCGATGGCGGAGATGCGCGGGGACGTGTACTAGGCAGATGCAACAGGTAGATATTTGGGATCTGGCAGTCTGGGATCAGGTGAAATAGAAGGTCAGCACGAATCGCCGCCTTGCATCGAGTGTCGTGTGTCAAAGGGTCATGTTCATGGCGTGTGAGTTGAACGCAAGTGCTTGTATGGTACTTCGGGGTCATGATGTCCTGGAGGCTGGTCATCCGCCTGCGCTAAACCCAAACTGTGAGACTAAGCGTCACGACAGCTGCTTAGAGGAAACATCACCGGCAGCATGCAAAGTAGATAGGTAGGTATCCAGTGCAAGAACTAGCATTTACACCGTGTCTATCATACACATGCTCAATACCTAGGTGTAGGGAAGATCCAGTTCAGAACCCTCCGCCACCACTCCATCTGTAAGCACCTCCGTTCTGATCTTCTACCCTGTGAAGCAACAACAGCAACAGAAATAGCTCCCTACTAGCTACAAAAGGCCTGCGTCAGTCCAGCTCGCTCCGCTGTAGAATAGGCTCAAAGGCCGGTTCACAGCAGCAGAAGCACGAATAGACAAAGGACCATAGAAAGGAGAAGCAAGGTGCACGCCAGAAGATACAATAGAATGCAAGTAAGGCGCGTAATGAAGCATCAAGCGCTATGCAACAATGAATCCAGAGGTTGAGGAAGTAGCAGTAGATCGAGAGGCAGGAAGCAAGCTTTTTACAACGGTAGAATGGCGGCTTTTGAACAGCTGACATATCGTACAAGCGGCGAACGTGTATACGTAAGTCATCAAAAAAAACATAGCCGAGAAAGGTGATGTGAAAGGATGCGATGTGAGCTGTGGTCTCGGGATAGACCAGCGGCTCGGAGATGCGTGAGCGAGAGCCGACCGTTCAGGTTCACGCGGCTTGAGGTGCACCACCACGCGCGCCCCTAGCACTGACGTTGCCTCCCCGTCCGCGAGGGACGAAACCACCACGTCCGCCGTCTTGTTTGAACCCGCCACGGCCCTGACCAGCTGGACGACCGTCACCCCGGCCGCGTCCCATGCCTCCTCGTGGGTGGTATGGGTACGAGCCTGGGCGGAGACGACGCTCCTCGACGTACACTTGTTCGCTGCCAATCTGGTGTGGGTTGGCGGCAACAGCAGCCTGGAAGCCAGCTGGAGTGGCGAAGTCGACGAACGCACAATTCTGTTTGAGGAGCGTCAGTTGTCTATCAGTGCGTGACGATTGGCATTTGTACGTACCTTCTGTCGGCTGACATCAAAGTAAGAAACCTCGCCAAACTTCTGAAGAGCAGCCTTCAGCGCATCGGCGTCGATGTTCTCATACACGTTCTTGATGTATGCACGCGAGTTCTGTGCTTCGGCAGCGGGAGCTTGAGCTTGAGTCCTTGATTGTTTCCTATTGTGGTCGTGTCCTACGGACTGCCAACCAGCTGAATCCTGATCGGGAGTTGGCTCACGGGCTGGTGGAGTAGACACGGCTTGTAGGGCTGCAGCGGGTGTCGGCTGGGGTTGCGCAGGCGGTGCGGCCTTGGGCTGCGAAGGGGCTTGTGAAGGAGCGGCGGGAGTCGGGATGGCGGGAGTAGCGACGGGCCTAGAGGAGGCGATGAGGCTGGCCCAAGTCTTAGGTGCAGCTGGTTTTGGTGGTGCGGCAGGAACTGCAGGCGGGGCAGGAGACGCCTTGGGCTCCGGTGCAGGCTCAGCAGGCGTTGGTTCGGGGCTCACTGGCTTCTCCTCCTCTGCGGCCTCCACGGCGGATGCTTCAGCTTCCTTCACAACTTCCTCAGCAGCGGCGTCTTGTTCTTGGGTGGACATAGCGGCAGCCGGCGCGTCTTCCGCATGAGCAACCTCTGTGGTCTCAGGCTCAGGCACTGGTGTACCGTTCACCTCGGCGGCTGGAGCAGAGCTCTCCTCAGGCGCGGCAGTCGCCTCTTCCTTCTGAATCACCTCCTCCAACTTGTTGTCGACCTCTGCGGCGTCATGTTCTTGCGCGGCAGGGTCGTTGGAGCTCGTCAGGCCTTTCGGCTCCGGCTCTCCAGCAGTAGGCGCGGGCTCTTGGTAACCACCAGCGACTGTGGACGGGTCTTGTGCTTCATCGTTGACCAGTTCTTCCTCTTCCTCAGCGATGTAGCGGAAGATGTCGTTGAGAACAAAGTATCCGTTGGTCTGGCCAGCGAGGACGAAGGTCTGGGCGAACTTGCGGTGGGGCAGCGACTTGTTCGAGATTTCACCGATGACCTGGATGACGATGTTCTGGTCGGAGGCTTGAGAGTCGACGTTGGTGATGCGGACCTTGCAGTCCTGGAAGTCGAGCTCTTTGATGCGGTCGTTGATGGCCTGAGATTTTCCAGGTAGTTAGTGGATGGGAATTGATGGGCCTGACAGCAGAGAACCCACCTTCTGACCAACGCAGACCTCCACCTTCTCCTCCTCAACGCCAGACACGAACTGAGAGCGCTTGTTATAGAACAGCTAGAAACGCGTTAGCGCATCACACTTGCTGCCGGTGCCAATCGTGCCATGCTTACGAAAAGCTTTTCCGGACTCCTGCTCAAGGTCGTGTAGTATTGCTCAACGAAGTACCAGCCAACCTCCTCCTTGGGTATGTCGGCAGCGCCGTTGCTGGAGGTGGTAGTGCTTGCTGAAGAGGCTGGAGCGCCGTACCCAGCTGCGGCCGAGGTGGCATTGTTGGCGTTGTGAGCAGCGTAGTTCTGCTCAGTAACTCCGTAGCCCTGCGCCTGGTGAGGCGCATAGTTGCCGTTGACCGGCATCAATGTCTGATCCGTTGCCATTGTCTGGATTCTGATAGTGGGTTGGTGATTTAAGGCGGCGCTTATGGGAGAATGGATATTAGATCAGCGATATACACGAAGAGATGCTACTCGGAAGTAAGGTCAGTTCAGATATTCAACCAGAGTGGTTGGCCACCGGAGAATTGCAGGCGAGCGAGCTGCCGCACGTACATTCGAATATACAATCAGCAGTATGAAGTCAAGGACAGCTTGGAGTAAATCGCAAGGGTATCTGGCCCGGACAGGCGGAGGTCGATTAGAGCTCAAGGAGAAAGCGCGTCAAATGGCTTGGACAGAGAAAAGCGTGTGGGTGTGTTGGCTATTAACGGTCGAGTGGTGGGTCGCGATGTGCAAGAGAGAAGCTTGAGGAGAGCTGGAGGTTCGTCGTGAGGGCGGCGGAAGGTGCGCTTTCGTAGAAATTAATTCCGTTCGAACCCTTCCCAACTCGGCTTAGCGCAACGTTCCATGTCAAACCGTCAATTGACCTCGGGCAAACTCCAACACTGCAAACATGGACATCGAGCAACAGTCCAAACCGCCAGAATCAGTGCATCGAAGATAACCAATAGGTTATTTTGTCAAGCTCTTCATGGTGTTTGCTCATGACAGGTCACTTGTTACGTATATATCGTGCTAGGGCTATAAGACGGCAGGTTTGCTCAGATTTTCCTTACCAAAACTCTCCTTGTCTTCCAAGGGGATGAATCGGTTTCGATTGTGTCATGATTTCTCTTTTCTAACTCTCGGCTGCGATTTCACGATTTGCTTGCAGCTCGCGTTGAATGTGATGTTCGTTGTCGTCCTGCGAACACAATTGCCTAGGTTGTACACTCGCAGCTGGTAAACTTGCATTGGCGGCACAGTTGAGTCTGTCATTTATCGTTGAAAGCAGAAGAGGGGCAACAGTTCGTCAACCCTATCAAATTGTCGACAAAGAAATGCATTGTTCATAGAGTCCTCGAGGCGCTTACAGATTACCTCGCCGGCCATGACCGTGGGAGTTACCAGTCTCCGGGTACCCAATTTCCGCCCCGTTATCGAGGTACAAGGGAGCTATATGTGTAAAAATGAAGAGAAGACATAGTATACATTCTTAGAGTTTGCAAGAAAGTCAATTCAGAAGGCAACGTTCAAACCATGCCGCTTGTCCGCCGAGCAGCATGCAGTTACACCTCCGACTATCGCTGAATCCGGGATCTCAGCTGGGCCAGTTCTGCGACAGCTTCTTCATATTGCAGCGCATTCCGTGCGTCCGATAGCTCCTGCTCGAATCTGGGACGCTGATTCTGCAACGAGGCCGCAACTCTCGGATCCCCTACTGACCCAATTGCACTTTGCAGATCGCTTGACAGCCGTTCTCTGTTGTAAATTGTGTCTCGCAGGGCTTGCTGCTGCTGGGAGCTTGGGCTTGTTGGCGGGTGTATGGGAGCGTAAGAGCCGGCGCGGGCCTCAGGTTGCGGTTGAGCTCCGTATGTGTAGGGGTCCCGAAGCGGCCGATCTCTGTAAGGGTCATGAGGTGGTGGAAGGGCTCTATGTTCCATGCCGGGTGGTGGTGGACGAGTGCTCAGAATGTCATGGTATGACTGACGGATGGCGGAAAACCCTACTGGTGGATCTGTGACCGGGCTGCCGGAAGACTGAGGGCCAACAGGTGAGGGAAGCGCAGGTCTTGGTGGCCCATACTGATTGTACCCATAGCCAGAAGGGGCTGGAGGAGGATGAGGATATGGCATGGTGTGTTCATTTATGTAAGTGTACTCTAGGTATGGCTTTATGTATGAAGCGATATGATGTCGAAGAAGTTCAGGGACTACTATGAACCGTGGTGACTGATCAAGTAGACGCACACTCCCAGCACGATGCCTACCTCGAGCAGCAGATGTATGGCTTTTAGGAAGCTTGAGCTCAAGATGTGTTCATAGTAAATTGATTTGTAGAATGACATGATCCGAAAACTTGAGGAGCAGATCTCGGATACGTATGTGAGTGCCTCCTATCATTCATTGCTCGATGTCATAGGGCCTGTATCAACATCCTATGTGTTTACCCCTGTAACAGTAAGTTAGTCAGCATAGCAAGTTTGCGTACGCTGACACATCGCTATGAGGAATGGGCATGAGAGAAAGCCTAGCAATCACGAATTGACATGGTAGTCGAATTGCCACGCACCCCAGCTCAGAGTCAGCTGCCGGCTCGCCAGGTCCACTTCACCTTCCCTAGAATGCGTAATTCAAGCAGCAGAGGTATGAGGCTGGCAGTCAGCTGCTGGATCTCTGTGCTCTTTCGCCCTCATAACTTTAGCCTGCGAGTTTCATTACACAGCCCGGCTTTCAGTCAGCTGCTGGCCCTTCGATTCGGCATTCACCCTTCCCAGAACACGTAATCCAAGCAACAAGTGTATGACGCTACCGCAGTCAGCTGGCAGATTCGTGCTTCTTTCTTCGGTGGTTCTTCCACATTCCGTCACATTCAAGATATGTTTGAAACAGCTGATAATTTGCATAAGCAGCATTGTCTATGTCTTAGTTACATAGTCATCTACCGACACAGCTCCTGAGAGCTGTCTGCCGCAGCTCAATAAGCAATTTTGAAGCCGTTACTTGAATATCTAGGACCCCGTCCAGAATTATTGCACCGAGTTCAGCACATGGAGAAGCAGTAAGGGAGCTTAGCATACATTTCCGATTCCCGCAAATAAAAGAAAAATCAGATAAGAGAGGAGAAAAGAGAGAGTAAGCCACATCACTTGTCTGATCAGCGGCGAGACATCCAATCTATGATTGCTGCTGCTGAATCCACCCATGAAGCTTCAACTTCGAGCACCGAAGATTTGTCCCCACATCAGGCAAGATTTGCAGGATCTGCCTACTGCAGCAAGCCATAGCGGTCGCGCAGCTCTTGGCGGGCTCTGAGGATTTCATCCCCAAGATTATTGAAGTGTTGCGTCAACTTTTCCCTCGCGTCGTGAGCCAATACTGTATTCTGTAGCATCAATGCTGTGGTGCTCCTTTGCCGCTCGTTGTTCACAATCAAGTTTCTCAGTCTTTGCACTTCCTCATATGGAGGAGGAGGGTTTTGAGGGTCGTAGTGTTCCCATTGCATGGTTACATTGTTGAAGAAGAGTTGACCAGCATACATAAGGTGGACGTGCTGAGGCGGAGGATGACCAGGGTCTTGATGCTGAGCTTGGGGTGTGTTCGAGCTCTCAGCATATGAAGGGGTTTGGCCTTGATATGATTGAGGGTCTTGGTGCCATTGTTGAGGAGGACCTTGGGTCCCGGCTGAGGAAGAGCCTTGGTTTGGTGGACGGGGAGGATAAGACATTGTGAGTCTATGCAAGGCTGCCCGGTGCGTATGAATATAAGGCCCGACCTCGAAGGGCGGAACAGCCACGTCTATGAGGGCAAGGAGCTATTGGATATATTAGGTGTGGTGCAACACTTTATTTACACGAACAGAGTAAGTTGGAGTTAGAAGGAGCCAATGGACTGAGAAAAGCTTATAGTGATGATTCGAAGAAGCAGAGAGTCTACGGAAGAGAAGCACTCCTCTATATACACAGACAAGTTCCAGTCGTCATCAATTCCGCAACGTCACAGCAATCATACGTTAGAGTCAGCTGCCGAATGCTTATGCATCCTCTGGGTGACAACTCTACACGTGGTAAAGGCCCAAACCCAGTTTGAACAGACCTGCGTTCTGTCATTAAGAGCACTACTGACGTGGTCCTTGCACAAGCATTCATCAACCCGATTTCCATGACGCTGACCACTCCGGACCCTGACATGACTGAACTAGCCCACTGAAACTCAGGTTTCGCTCATTGATCATCAAGCATTGAGGAGCAGTAGTAACATCCTGATATACAACATCGGACAGTGCAAAGAAGTAAGTTGAAGAGAGGTTATTGAGGCTTGTCGCCGCAGTGGGAAGGAACGAAGCATAGGCGGGCAGTTCCTGAGCACGTGGGTTAGTCCCGGCTATTACTGGGACTGCAAAGTCATAGAAACATGTTCATTGGTGACGCATGATACATGACTTTTGCGGCAGGCAAGCTGGCGAACGTGTCATATCTAGACAGCGAAAAAGGACACACGGAGATATGGACTTATAGAGGTTCACTAACAATGCAAGCACAGACTGGTAAAATGATCACAGGTGAGTGCAGTTTCAGGTGAGCGTTCGGATTACATGGTAGGAAAGACGTCGTCAGAGCATAAGTTCCGCTACCATGGCGGCAGACCGCAAGAGCCAATGATACATTCATGTGCCATTAGAGAAGAGAAAGCCAATTTGGGAGGAAACAGATTGTATAGCCTCAAGTCTCAGCAGTGGAAAAGTTCAAACTGTCATCACCGCTGAGCAATCGCCTCTAGTCAAAGCCCCCTAGAAGCCACCACGGCGGCGGCGTCCACGACGACGACCACTAAAAAGATCAACGTCTGGTCCTAGGTCAGGACCGCCATGATAGCCACCGTAACCAGGGAAGCCCGGTCCGTCGGTACGTGGACCCAGACCAGGGCCACCTCGACGAGGACCCATGCCAGGGCCTTCAGGAAATGCACCCATGCCAAGGTCGCGAAGACCGCCCATTCCGCGCTCGCCTCCTTGTCTCCCATCAGGAGCCATGTAAGACGTGGGGTCCTGAAGGAGGCCCTGCATTTCTTGTCCGACTCTCATGATTTCCTCGAGTATCTGATTTCCCTCCATGTACAAACGGGCTCCATCAGGAGAACCGTGAGCGTACATCTGAGCTGCAAGGACTTCGCCGTATTGGTGGCCCAACTGAGCTGATTCGCGCTCCAATTCTGCGCGTTGCTGCGCAGCTGCCGGGTTCAGAGCTAGAGGTCGACCGAATGGATCACTCATGGCGTGTGGGAAGTCCGTGCCATCCATGGAATCCATGCCGAGGAAACCGCCACGACGGGGCCCACCACGACGACGGCCACCTCCACGATTGTGGCCAGGGTTGCCGAAGATTGGCTCGTTGACAGAGAGGTCACCGAAACCGGCGAGACCGCCGTCATCAAAGTCATCGTCGGAGTCATCCTCGAAATCCGGCCGACCGTAGCGGTTGACTCTCGGATATGTCAACGGCGGCGACCGAGGGCGGCGGGGAAACATAGTGTGTCTGTAGATTGTGAGTAAAGCTTGCAAAGAACGTTGGATAACAGAGGTTTTGAACTTACGGTTGGTCGGTGTCAAGTCTACCTGTCGTAAACCGAGTTATCGGTAATGGGAAGTGGAAGCTCGTTGTAGTTGATTACAAAGTAGCGGTCGTTTATAGATATTGCTGAGTGTTGTATGAATTTATAGTAAGTTTTTCAGCTCTCTAGTGAGGAATGTACATGATGAAGGAAAGAAGGAAAGTGGGGGGAGAAAGCACTGCTTAAGTACTCGTGGGTTGGCTCTGTGATGACACGTTCCTGTGGTCAACAGACTCTGATTCACCTAAGGAACATACGCATCAGTATACGTGTCGGTCTTCAACGACTGTGACCAGTAATTGACGATTTGTTTGTGCGCTGGCGAACAAGCATACAAACAACGTCACATATCGCGGTTGAATCCCTGGAGGAATCCGAGTAACAAGGAAAGAAGTCTGTCGCCATTTTTATGCCATTTCAAGAGGAGTCCCACTTCAAGGGAGCGGAAAGTGCAGCCCGTTTTCAACAGCAAAAGAACTGGACGTTCGTCATCATCGCCACTGACCGCACCATTCTTGGAAAGATATCACAGAAAACCATGATTTCAAATGAGTTTATGACCGAGAATAGCGGAGCTTTGTCTTGACGCTACGTTATACAATCACATGGCAAGAGGGAGCGAACTTTTGCCAAGCTCGCCGCCACTCGTACCCTTGTGGGATTCACCGGTGGCGTCGACGCCCCTCATACGTCCAAGATCCTGCTTACTGGGTTGCAGGGCCCTCGTAAGCCTACCAGTCTTCTCGCATGATCCCCAGATCCCATATATAAGCTCTACTATGGCGACAATGATCAAATTCGGCTTTCCTCAAAGCCCCACAATGCTCATCGAGTCCTTCAACCCGATCACGCCCCATTCTATCTTCTAAAGCCGCCTTCCAGCCTCAGAGCTTAGAGCCAGAAGCCCATTCCTCAGACGAGGACGCCGGATCGCCGCGTCTGGAAGTTCGCCTACCAATTTGCGCATCACAAGCTCAGCGGAAATGGGCAGGGGGAATTGCCTTGCAAGACAGGTAGAACTGTAGGTGGACCGCTCGTAGGATTACTGATGAAGCCGGCAGAGCCTCCACGAGGGCCGCGGCCGCTGGGTCAAGCTGGACGTCGAAAGAAACAGGGGCGTCAAAGAAATCTAGGGGATCGAAAAGATCGCGACAAGGCTAGAGTTCATGGGGGAAAAATGGTGGAGGTGGCATGCCGAATGCCTGGCTACGACATTAAGGAGTGTGAGGGATCGTGGTGCATCTTCAAGTGTGAGCGTAAGTTGCAGAGCTCTGAAGTGATGATGTCTACACGAAATTGTGCATTATCGCGGAGAGTCGTCAAATCAGTGCTTTCTAATAAGATCAGTAATCGGTGTGAAAGTGGACAGAGGCTCCTAGCTCGTGTTAGGCGGCGGACATGGAGCTTGTGGAAGCGAGTTCGAAAAATGAATGGGTGTTCGATGCAAAGGGAAAAGCGAAGCAAAGAATGGTTGCTTAGATATCTGCGGCTGATTTCGTTACTTCGCTGCATCTGGCGGCACCAAATGCTATGTCTGATCTTCGGACTCTCATTAATATTGAAGACCTATGTGTCGCACTTAGTTATTATTGAACGGCTTAACAGTATGCATACTATATGATGATGGGCGAAGGTCTGAGGTATGTTCAACAATCCTTGTATGACATGGTCATTCTCGAGATTTCAGATACACAAAGGCCGTAAGTTTTGAGAGATGTTCACAATTTGGTAGAACCGCTACTAGAGTAGAGAGTGTGAAGAGTACATAGCAAGAAAGGAAAGGGTCACTTTAAGAGAAGGAAAAATTTCAACCATGCCTCAGCGGCGGAAGTCTCCAAATTGTCATCGCCGCCGATACAACTCCCCATGCAACAGAAGGTTACCAGAGGAGGCCACGACTTCGACCATACGCAAATGGGTCACGACGACGATTGCGACCGAAAGAACCGCCATAGCCGAAGTCGTCGAACGAGTCAAGGTCGGAGTCAGAACCGCAATCGAGATCCAGGGGATTGTCGTAGTCCCTCCAGTCGGGAATTCTACGTCCAAAGCCGGACATAGAACGACCAAAGCCGACTCCAGGACGATGGAATCTCCCACGAGCATCGAAGGGCCATCTCCCGCCGCATTGAGCTATGACAGCGTTGACATCGTTGATCCTCCTTCCGACCGTGTAGCCGAGCGTTTTAAGCTGCCTATTCATTCCTACAATCTGGCCCTGCATCTCATAGTATTCATCCACAACGTTCTGAGGTGGAGATGGATCAGTGGCCAACCGCGTTTCGTATTGCCAGAGCTCGCGGTCCTTGTCTTTGATCCGGCGATACAACCCTGCAACTTGTGGATCATCATGAGAAAGTTGTGTATTCATAATCCCCGCTTCAGGTGTTGGTAAGAGCAGCACATCGTATGGAAGGGTCACCGGCGGGTTTTGTGTAGAAACTGGATGTGGACCTTGCGCAGGAATTGATTGTAGAACTTGCGCAGGCACTGGTTCTGGACCTTGCGCGAGAGCTGGGGTCGCGGTCTGCGCTGAAGTAATTGATGGATTCTGCCCTGGAGCGAGTGTTGGGTTCCACGCTGCAGCTGTCGAGATTTGCATTGTCCCCGGTAGGTTCTGCGCAGACACTGGTAGATTTTGTGGAGGGGCAGGCAGTAGATTTTGTGGAGGTGCAGGGAGGGAGCGTTGTCCACGAGATGGCGTGTCGTGCAGGTTATCCCCTCCGTTTTCGAAGCCAGAGAAGCCTAACAAGCGTGGTCCTTGGGAACCACCCGGTCCCTCGATCCTGCGGGGATGATAGCCTGGTGGCGCGCCGGGGTACGACATTGTGATTTTGTCGATGTAAGTATGAGGTGCGAACACTGGTGGTGGAGAAGGGTTATCGGGCTACCTCCACGTCTTCAAGAGGAAAGATACGT
>JAKLMF010000166.1:0-25861 GCA_022813555.1 Botryosphaeria agaves | reverse complement strand
GGGCTTCTTCGGCTTCTTCGCGAGAAGAGTGCCTTTCTTGCTGGGCGTGACAGAACCCGCTTCCGTGTCATTAGTGCTGCGGCGTTCGAGACCAAATGACTTGCGGCGCGCTGCACTGAGGCCCCAACCGGTGCTTGTCGGTGCGCCAGCATTGGCTGTCCCGTCTTGTGCCTCTCTCTTCTTGGGAGAAGGTGACCGCGACATCGGTTTCCACGACTTGCGTCGTAGTCTAGTGAATTGTCTTGAGAGCGCATTCGTCTCCGTAGCTGCGGCATTAGCTTTGCGCTGTGCCTCCGCTGCATTGTATTCCAGCTGTGCCTGACTAGGCTGGAGCGATCGTGTGAATTCGGATATCGTGATCTTGGAGTCTCGAGGATGAGCTGTAAGTTCAAGGGGCTTTGATTCGGAAGGCGTGGTCGGTTCCGTGTCCGGACTCGACCCCCCAGACGAGAAGTACGAATCTCCGTCGTGGTTACTGGCGGTCGAGCCGTCCAGATCACCCTCCGAGAAGGTGCCCTTGAATCCGACTACCGCTGTGTCATCCACAACCGCGTCCTTGACTTGAGGGAAGTAGGTGTAACTCGCCGCGCGTGGGAGGTGTACGGCGTCTGGAGGACGCGGACTGTCGCTGTCTGGCGGCTCTGCCACCACTGAGAAGCTCCTCGGCCGTCCACGCTCTGGTGTAGAACGTGGCTCAGGGCTCCGCAGACCGGATAGGATGAACGACATGTCGGATATTTAGTGACGCGGCGAGGTCCTCCTAACCCATGAGCCGGTGGCAGTGTCAAAGTGGAACGTTACCTCTGGCAAGCCATGCTGACGCGGCAGCGCTGATTAGAGGACCAAACGCGCTGCAGGACCAGAGTATTGAGGCTCAAGAACGTGCGAAGCAAGCTGGCCGGTAAGGATAAGGGACGACTGCGTAACCGTTGCGCGGCCCTGTGCAGATGCCGTGAGGTCGACTAGTGTGCAGCGGAGCCGATGTAGATCCAAGGTGGGAGCTGAACCCACAAGAGGCGCCTTTTCGGTAATGACAGTGTACTTGTGCGATGTGTGCTGATAAGACCGGTGCTTGGATGGTTTAGGGTAGCTGGAGGGCGTGTTCGGCAAATTGAGGGAGGAAGCGCTCCTTGCCAGCCATCCGCGCAGAAATCCAGCCGTTGAGGTGTTTCGCGCGGTGCTCCCATGCTCAGACACGGCTACTAGCAGGGCACCTGCAGGGGTGACCCAGACCTATATTTATCTTGGCGTACCGCTTTTCGTGGCGGCGGCAACGGAGAACGTGCCTTGATGCAAAATAGAAACCGCTCCATCTGCCTCAATCCGCCCCCAAAGACACATGGGTACGCCGCAGTGGCACTGTCTTCATGGCGTGGTGAAGCAGGCGGCAATGGTGGTTCACTGAATGCTGTTACTTGACCCCGCTTGCTTATGCTGCTGAAACAGGCCATCCCCGGGCTTTCTCTGTTCGTTCCGGGTTTCTGGATGCTGCATCTGTTATCTGCGCGCGTTGCACTGCACGCAGTTGAGCAGGACGCATCCCTAGGACACGCTGCGCATGAGCTTCGAATCCTGATGCCTGGCCTGCAACTGTCTTACGATTCAATAGACATAAATAGTAGACATCACATGTACATAATCGAGCTGTTTCAGATGCAAGTTTTGATGCATGTCGAATGCCTGTATGGTGTGTAGTGCGTATGGGTCGCCACAACGAAACCTGCTCCGAAGGCGAGCTTGACGTATAACGGACATGCAGCAACATCCGCCCACCATTGCAGGCTTATATACCACTGCTTCGGGTTGATAGCCGTGCGTCAATAGTACCCATATAGGAATTAGTCGCCTCTGTACAATGCTGGGTAGGAAGACGCACGTGATATGGAAGCATATGTCTAAACTAGTAGAGGGATGGAAAGTGTCTCCAGCAAGAAGAGTGGTGCATGAAGCTGATGTGCTTGACAAGATCAACAATGCGGACGCTTTGCAGTGTGACATGAAATCAAAGGCGGCAGATGGAGTAGCTGAGAAAGCTAGTGAATTTTGTGTTGACAACACCGGATCAGTACTGAACGATCCTAACAGATTTCTTTACAAGCGTAGCTACACGACCCTCTCACTGCGCGCAGCTTAGTGGTGCGCAGCCGGAGCCTCCTCCTCTTCCTCCTCCTCGAACCAGTCCTCCTCCACAGGCGCTGCTCCAGTGCCTTCCGCTGATGTACCCTCAACCTCCACCGCTTGGGTCTCGTAAGCCTTCAACTCGTTCGCGATATCGCTCTCCTCAGGTGATGGTGGTGGCTTTGGCATGCTGAATTTCTGGACGTGTCCTTCGGCATCGGATGGCTTGGTCTGAGGTGGCTTGTAGTTCTTCAGCTCCCGCAGGTACATGTCTTGCACCAGGTCCGCTTTGGAGATACAAATCAGTCATCTGTGCAGCCTGGCACGAGCAGTAGAGGTACCTTGGCGAACGGCTGTGGGAGTGATGAACGTCCGACGCGACATGACGGCATATTGCTGCCGAGCATTGCGAGCGAGCAATTGGCGCTGGAGACTCGTTAAAACAGATACTTGGAAGATTGAAGAGGGAAAGTACAGCTTACCGAAGCCCGAATGGAGTGTGCAAGCATGTTGGTGAGGTATTAGGTGCGGTCACTACTTCGTGAAGCCCTTGGAGGTTCTCCCGGTAGTGAGCAGAAGCTCTCGGCAGAGCCGCATCCCGCGCTAGGCGATATTCGATTCATCAGGTGACTAATCGCTCTCCACGCTTTGACTCCACGCCAGTGTAGGTTTGCCTTCTTTCACCTTCTCGCACTCACTCCGCGCGCCCTTCGTCTTCTCTTTCTGAACTGCTTGTCACGGACAACGTCGACCTACTCACTCAGTCTGTCGCTATCGCCCAACTGCGCGAGTGAGACCCGTTCTTCAACGACCTTTTCTGCGAGAGATCGATATTTCGAAACCTCTTGCGGACGCCTTCACTGGTTATCGGTCGGACAGCAGCTTCATTTACACTTCAACCCGAATTACCACATACTACAAAACCACCAGCATCATGGCCGCAGTCGCTTTGTCTCCCGGCGAGGTCCGTGAGGAGCCAGCGGTGCCAGTTAAGAGCGAGGCAGAGTGGGAAGAGAATCTCAACGTCCACTTGATCTGTCCTGACTGTCGCGAAAACCCACCCAACCTCATCGAGGAGTTCTCCAGCGGTGACCTCGTTTGCGACAGTTGCGGCATGGTCCTTACTTCGCACGTCGTAGACACTCGCTCCGAATGGCGCACCTTTTCCAACGACGACCAAGGCAACGACGATCCGTCGCGAGTCGGGGATGCGGCGAATCCTTTCCTTCATGGCTCTCAACTCGAAACCAACATCGCTTTCGGGAATGGTGACAACCGTAGTCGCGAACTCCACCGTGCGCAAAATAGATCTACGGAGAACAAAGTCAATCAGAATCTCAGGAAAGCCTACAGTTCTATCACGACGTTTACCCAGAATCTCCAAGTCTCGGCTGTCATCACAGACACGGCGAAGCAATACTTCAAAATGGCGGAGGAGTCCAAGTCGTTTAAGGGGAAATCTCAGGAAGCCATCATGGCGGGCTGCATCATCATCGCTTGCCGTCAGCACAACGTATCGAGATCGTTCAAGGAGATATGCAACCTGACAAGGGTGCCCAAGAAGGATCTTGGCAAGACGTTCAAGCAGCTCAATCAGTTCCTCACTAGGGAGGTGAAGAAGCAAACGATTGCTGGAGGTAAGTCACTGGTACTGTTCGAGTGAAGTGTTCATCATACTGAACACAACAGGATTGGCTGCCCTCAACGTAGACTACGACGCCGCCTCATCCACGAGCCCCGACGAACTCTGCGACCGGTTCTGCAACTACCTCAGTCTGGGTAGGCAGGTCAGTGTGGTGGCACGAGAACTTGCCAAGCGCATCTTGGAAGTTGGTTCGTTGGACGGCCGCTCCCCCTTGACAGTTGCGGCTGCTACGATCTTCTTCGCTTCCAACCTGATGGGCGAGCCGAAGACTGCGAAAGAGATTGCGAACACGGCGGGTGTTAGCGATGGCACTATCCGTAACTCGTACAAGTTCCTCCGCCAGGATCAGGAGAAGTTGATCAGCCCGGAGTGGATTGCAAGGGGTGGTGATGTTTCGAGGCTGCCGGCTGTTCAGTGAGGGGTGGCATAGTTTTTGTGTTATGTTTGCTTTGGAGGGATACTGCTTTGACACAAGATACCAAACTGGCACTCTCTGCCACAGCGTGGGCTTCGGGAACTATGGAAAATTGTTGTTTGATATTGCACGGATTGTATAAGGGGGGTACAGATTAATGACGGATGATACCACAGACTGAAAATTGAAACATGGCGGAAACAACGATTGCCTTCCTTGCTACTGCATGGTAAGTGATTCCTCCTCAGCCAATACAAAGTCTTCTACTTGCAACCAAAAACCGCCTTGAATGCCGGACTAGATTCCCTGAAAGGCATGATGTCATTAGATTTATCTGAACATATCTAATCGCCGGTCCCTCCGGCACATCCACACGAGCACCCAAAGATGAGTTACAACAACACCGTCCTGACCCTCACCCCCACCTCGACTCCCGATCCTTTCGTCACCTTCGCACACGGACAATTCTATCTCGTGCGCTTTGCCCTCTCCTCGCCTCCAACCATGCTGTGCGAATAATAACACCCGCGACCCGCAGACATTCACATGCGGCGACAGGATCGAGATATGGGCCTCCAAAAGCCTCCTCGACTTCCACCACCAATGCTCTAAGAACCCGATATGGTAAGTCCATAGACTCCTCCTACCCTCCCTCTCCTCCACACTGCCCCCAACTCCCCACCCCCCACCATCCCCATCTCACGTACAGCTACCAACTAACCCACCCCAGGCGCCCACCGCCCGACACCCCCTACTCCGCCGACCTCTGGGCCCCCGAACTGCACGCCCTCTCCGGCCGGTGGTACGTCTACTTCGCGGCCGCGCACCCCGCCCACGGCAACAAATCCCACCGGATGTACGTCCTCGGCGGGCCCCCAGCCTCTGCTGACCCCATCACCGGCGGGCAGTGGGAGTTCCTTGGCCCCGTCGCCGGCCTCCCGTCCACCCAATGGGCCATCGACGGCACCGTCGCACCATTAGCCGGGGCCCTGTACTTCGTGTACAGCGGGTGGCCCTTGGAGCGACCGGACAGCGACGATGACAGAACGCAGCAGCTTTTCATCGTGCGGATGGCGGGCCCGACGTCAGCAGCGAGCGCGCCGAGCTGCATCAGCGCGCCGGAGCACGGCTGGGAGTTTTCGGACGGCAAGGGCATCAACGAGGGCCCGCAGTTCCTGGCGGCCCCGGACGGGCGCTGGACGGGCCTGGTGTACAGCTGCGCCGGCTCCTGGACCAAGGACTACAAGATGAACACCCTGCACTATCTCGGCGGCGACCCTTTGGATCCGCGCGCCTGGCGGAAAGCCGCGCGCCCGCTGATCGAGGCGAGCCCGAGGGGGCCGTGGGGGCCGGGGCATGGGAGTTGGCTGGATCTGGGGGGGGAGGTGGTGTGTGTGTTCCATGCGACGGATCGGGAGACGGATGGGTGGGAGGGGCGGAAGGCGAGGGTGCAGAGGGTGGTTTTTGGTCCGGAAGGGCCCGAGATGGGGGGGACGGTGGGGCCGGTGACGGGGGATGTGCTGGTGTTCATGGGGAGGAGGGCGCTGGGGGGGCAGGCGGGGAATGTTGCGGGAGGAGCTGGGGGTGGGAGTGGGGTTGGAGGCGGGGAGGGAGGGCACAGGGGGAAGTTGCATGGGCTTTTGAAGGATGTGGGGGAGAAGTTGCAGAAGCATTTAGGCTAATTGGAAAGAAGAGTTGGATATTTGATTGTCAGGGGCCTGGATAGTATGGTGGAATAAGTTAACAGGGTTCCCAACTTATTCGTGGTCTTTGGGCACTTCAGCACGCTTATGGAAATACCGTGTTGAGGGAACTTCTGCATAGACTGTAGTCTTGTGTCTTATCTTGTGTCCAGACCAAAGATATAGCATTATATACTGAAGAGCCCTATGCAATTTTCGAGGGACATGGAAGCGCTCCAGGGCCATACGCCCCGTAACAAACAAACACAAAATAACCCTGCACTCGCCGCAGACGCCCTACCCTTTCCGTCCAACCGCCCATCAAATGCGCCATGTGCATGCCCAAGTCTATACAAAATATACAACATGAAGAAGGGCGAGCTTGCACCAGGCCTACTACTCAGTCCAACAGCTTCTCACTCGCCCGCCTCAAAATCCTCGCGGCCTTCTCAAGCTGCGTCTGCGCGGCCGGCCAGTCGCCAGTGTCGACGGCGTCGCGGATGGCCGGGAAGTATGCCTCGTCGTAGCCGGACCAGGCCTGGGGCCCGAAGATGACGTGCTTGAACTGCTCGCGGCCGGGTATCTGGCAGGTGGAGGGAGCGTTAGTGAGGTGATTTGAGTTTGGCATGCAGAGCGAGTGGAAGGAAACGGCTAAGTTGAAGTTGTGACTGAGAAGAGAAGGGCGAGAGAAGGGGACTTACACCGTGCTGTTCATGATCGTCCTTCCCGGCCGGCAAGTCCAGCAAGTTCGTCTCGAAGTCGCTGAGTCTCGCATTATGGGTCATCCGATCAAACGCCATCGCGCTGTTCTCGAAGCCGCCGCGCCCGAAAACCTGGCTGTACCAATAATCGTCCCAATCATGGAACACCTTCGCGTTCTTCTCGAACAGCGTCGCCGCCTCCCTCAGCGGCCCGACATCGACCTTCTCTTTCGACCCCTTGGCAGCAGCGTAGTTCTCCAGATCGTCGACATACCCCTTAACGGCGGCCGCGTAAATCTTCAGATCAAACGGCACCACCGGCTCCTGCGCAAACTCCAGGATGAGCAAGACCCAGACCTGCGCGAGCATCTTGTGGTAATTGAACCCCCTCACACACATCCCATCTCCCTCGTCCGCATCACACAGCACGGAAACAGCCGGGTCGCCGAAACGCTCCATCCACTCGAACGTCTCGTAGCAGCTGTGATACGGGAACCCCTGCGCCCCATCCTTAGATCCAAAGCCAAAATCGATGCTCGAACACCCAGCCATGTCCTGGAACGCCACGTAATCACTCCCCGCCCCTAGACCCTCGAGCTTACTCTTCCCATCATCCCAGCGCTGGCGCAACGTCCCGTTCTTAACCGGATCACTCACGCGGTCGAGTACACGGAGCAGCGCACGCTCGAAGACGGGCGAGCCCGCGGCCCAGAAGGTATCCCCGACGACGCCGACGTCGACGTTCAGATACGCGACGGCGTTGTCGCGGAGGTCGGACATGTGGTCTTCGACGTACTCGGTCGAGCCGATCAGGTTGTACTCCTCGGCGTCCCAGGAGGCGAAGTGGATGGAGCGGAGGGGGCGCCAGCCTTGCTTGCGCAGCGCGCTGAGGACGTTGAGGACTTCGAGCATGACGGCTGTGCCGCTGTGATGTTGTTAGAAGAGTTCGTAAAAACCTGAGTTAGGATGTTTGTGATATTACCTTCCGGGGTCCCCCGCACCGAAGCACCAGCTGTCTCGGTGGTTGCCGACGATGACTTTCTTAGCCTTCTCCTCCACACCTTCGATCACGCCCATGACGTTCCAAATAGCCTGCTGCTCGACCTCGTCCTGTTCGTTCTTCAGATGCACGATAGGCGAGGATTGATTGCCAGACCACCACTCCTCGATCTCCGGAACGCCTCCACGCCACCCTTCCGGCACCATCTGACCATGCCCCTTCAGCACCTGCAAAAGCCGCTGTGTATCCCTCCAAGCCAGAGGCAGACTCGGTATGTTGACGAGTCCCGGGTTGTTGTCCTTGCTGACGCGCTCGGCACCGACCACGCTGGCCCAGCCGGGCGTCAGAACGTCTCCAACCACCCAGCTCATCAGGCTGACAGCTCCTCTCTGCACGCCGTCGCTGGGTCGCCATCGCCCGTTCGGCCATGGCTCGCCTTTCAGGAAGCCGTCTTCTTTCGGATCAGAGTAGATCAGGCAGCCCGCTGCACCGGCCTGTTCCGCGGCCTTGACTTTCATGGCTCTGTCGCCTTGCGTGCCGTAGTACCTGACAAGCGCGATGGCACCTGTCATATTGACACCGTCATCCCGTAGCCTCTGAAAATCCTCCCTTGACCCGTAGTTCGCATAGACGAGAGGCCCTGTGACGTTGCCCGCCCTCGAATGGCCATGAAACACGAGCGTCTGTTGTTGTTGCGGCGTCGCATTCTCATACACGGGCTCCTCCTCCAGTTTAGCTTCCCACGCCAGCTCCGGCGGCTCGACAATCGCAACCCGTCGTCCGCCCGCCTTCGGGTAGTTCAAATAGACATTATACCTGCAACACTCACGTCAGCCTCACCCTTCACCCACAAACCCACTCGCGCGGCCACTCACTCCTGCGTCTCCACCGCATCCATGCCCGCCGCCCTAAACCGCCCCTCCACCCACTGCGCCAGATAAAAGTCCCCCTCGCTCCCCGCCACATGATCGAAGCTCGTGACATGCCGCAGATACTCCTTAATCCTCTCCCCATCCACATTCTTCTGCGCAAACCCCCTCACCCACTCCGGATTAAATGGCTGCCCCAACCCTACGCTACTCCCGGGCAGCACCACCACGACGAACAGCGCGTAGACGAGCGAGATGATGATGAACAGGCCGACCAGGCGCGCGAGGATGGACCAGGGCGCCTGGAAGGGCAGGCTGGACAGTGCCGGGATCCAGGCGAACAGCGCCTCAAAGCGCAGGAACCTCGGGCGCGAGAGACGGAAGGACGGCAGACTGATGCCGGACAGGGAGGTCGTGAGACTGGATATGCGCTTCGAGAGCCGGCTGCGCATCCTCGCGCGCCGGCTGTCCGTCTCGTCCTCGTACCCGGGGTCCAGCACCTCCATCTGCTGCATGTCTCGCCGCAGCCCTGCCTCTTCATCGTCCCCTTCATTCTCGCCTTCCTCGTCGTCGTTGTTCGTCTCCACGGCGTCGAGGTACGCGAGACTATCCTCGCTCGACCGCGCTGACCGCACGGAGGGCTGCTCGTACCCATCATCGCGCCGCCGGGATCCGCTGCTGTTGGGGGGAAGGAGGCCCTGCCGCTCGGCGTCGTCGCTGATTTCGGCGGCGCCACGGCGAGAGGAGCAGGAGGAGGAGGAGGTTGCTTCTTCGTAGGTTGGGATTGGAGCGTCGGAGAGGGAGGAGTAGGGGTGCTTGGTGTTGGAGGGCATGGCGGGAACGGATTGGAGGGGGGGCGATGGGGAGGGCCCCTGATGGTGGTGCTGGGGAAGGGCTGGTGGAGGTGGGAGGTGTAGGTTGGATTGTGCGAGGGGCTATCTCATGATTGTCGTGGCGATTGAGGGCGTTACTGTCGGCATTGTCGGTCTGTTAGCAGCGGGTGTGCATCTTGGTTTTGAGTTGTGGTTGTCATGACTGGATTGGCGCTGAATTGGTAGTAACGCGCACCCATGCCGAGAGTTTGGGTGTTCGCCGAGCCGAGCTGGAGAGATCCATGTCACAGCCATCAGTACAAGGACAACTCACAACACTTGGATATAGTGCAGAAGAAGATTAGAGTATTGGAGCTCAGCATGAACCTTTGCTATCCTGTGACGGTTGTGTAAAGTCACTGACTACATTATCACCATCAGTTTAAATTAGCAAGCTGACAAGGGTTGAGTCTTCAAATCTTCCTGCCCTCTACTCTAATGCTTCAGTTATGATGCAGAGCTATCAGCAAAAAGGTGCAGCCCCATTCCGAAAGATATCGGAGGCTACTGTATGTGAAAGTCACGCTCGTGGTGGAAAAATGCCCATGAGTATGAGGAAAGAAAACAGTCGGCCGCTTGTGCAGCAAGAGGAGACCACACATTACAAAGTCCGTCGTCGTACAATGTCATTCAACAACACATGCTCGAAGAACCCTGCACCAGCTTCCAGAGAGGTCTGACGACACGCCGCCAATCGGACAAGAGGTACCGAAACCGCTCAAAAGAAAGGCCTAGGTCCGCCAAAAGGCAGACTATGCCCAGGAACCGGACTGCCAATCTCCCCCAGCCCCGAGCCCCGGGGTCCCAGATTAGGCAGACGGTTATCCGCCTCCCACTTAACCAGCGTGCGGTCAGGACCCTCGCGCTTGACGACGAAAAAACCACCACCGTTGTGCGAGTCGCCTTCCGTGTCCAAGATCAGCTCGGCCTCGGCCGGCTGCACCGGCGCATCACCCATCGGCTTGATCATCTCAATCTGCCGGAGGATATCACCGAGCTCCTGAAACCCATCCGAGCCGCTCTTGCTGGCCGTGAGCTGCCGGCAGGCCTGGCACATCATCTGCCGGATGTGCACCGGTCGCGACAAGCTGGGCCGATGGGGTGCGCCGCTCATCCCGAAGGGACTGCTGTTCGACCATCCGGTCGTGGGCGAGCTGCCCCAGCTCGGGGCGCCAGGCATTCCGGGAGGGCCGAAGGGTATCGTTGGCGTGCCCCACGAACTGGGCGGTCCGCTGGAGCCGGGACCGATGCCGAAAGAGTCCATCCGGGGTTGGCCGGGCGGATTGGCGAATAAGGGGGACGCGCCGAAGCCCATGGAGGATGCTCGTGGCATGCCGGGAGCGACACTCGCACGGCGAGCCTCGTTCTCATTGACCGGTATTGGCTCGTCTGTATCGTCGAGCAGCGCACTGCTGCCGAGGTGTTTACTCAAGTCGTCGACATCGGCGTTGCTCGACCTATTCTCCTGACCCCCTTCCACCGGCTTGACGCTTCCAGGCCGCTGTATCGGCGCAGGCCGAGCAATTGGCTGAGTAGGCGGCGGCGGTGCCACTGGCGGTTCGAATCCAGTCCTCTCTGAGATGGAATGCTGTCGCGAGTGCGCGGGCATCGTGTTCCCCACAACCGCGAATGGTGGCATCTGGTTCCCCGCAATCGGCTGAGGGAAGCCGGGAGGCGTATCTGGGAGAAATCCACGTCCAAGCGGCATCATTCCCGGAGTGTTGATGCCCGGAGGTAGGCCTGGTGGTCCGCTCGGCGGTGGGAAGGACCTGTATTGGGTGCCTATCGGTGGCGGCTGATGAGGGTACATGGGCATGTGGTGTCCGATTGGTGCACGCTGTGTCATGCTATGCATTGGTGGACCTTGGCTGTGGGGGAATGCATTGATGCCAGGTGGTACACCGAAGGGTCCTGGCGTTGGAGGCATACCCGGCGGCTGAGACACAGGAGTCATTGGTGATGAAGATTGGGGTTGATGCATGTTAGATTGCTGTAGCTGTTGCGACGCAGGTCTGGTGAGGATGGTCTTGGGTGCCACAGCGCCCTGTTGCTGAGGTGTACCACTGGCTGGCGAAACTGACTTTGCAGATTTAGATTCAACCTGTGGAGCCTTTGGTGAGGATCCGTGAGAGCCTTGTTGTGAGCTCTGGCGCGGCCGTACAGGTGTAGGAGCCTTTGGTATAGCAGGTGTCGCTACCTGAACGTGGGGAGACGGCGCTGCAGATGGTTGCTTGCCTGACAGACCTGGTGGTATAGCGGCAACGGCTGGCTGATTCGGCCGCTTCGAGGGCTGACTGCTTTGTGGAGCCGCTTGCTGGGCTTGCTCCGCTTTGCGCGCACGCTCTTTAGCCTCCTTCTCCTTGGCTTCCCTGTCCCTAAACTCCTTCTCTGCCTTGGATTTCGCTTCCCGTTCCTTTCTATCCTTCTCATCTTGCGCTTTCCGCTCCTTGGCTTCCTTCTCCCTTGCCTCACGATCCTCACGCTCCTGCTTCTTCACCTCTTCACGAGCCTTCTTCTCCTGAGCTTTCTGCTCACGGACCTTACGCTCGGCTTCCTGCTGGCGTTCACGCTCCTCCTGCTGACGCTTGAGACGCTCGGCCTCCTTTCTCTGCTTCTCCTCCTCCTGAGCCTTGCGTTCAGCCTCTTTCTTCTTCCGCTGCTCTTCCCTCTTGCGTCTCTGCTCCTCCTGCTTCTTCTCCTCAGCGGCTTTAGCTGCAGCTTCCTCGGCGGCCTTCTCTGCCTCCTTTCGCGCCTTCTCCTCGGCCTTTGCCTGTTTCTGCTGCAGCTTCTTGTCCTTCTTCTTCTGAGCTTCCCGAGCCTTCTTTGCCTCACGCTGCTCATCAAGCCGCGATTCCTCTTCCAGCTCTTCCAGGAGTTTTTGCTGGCGCTCGCGGGCTACCTTTTCACGATATGCTGTGAGCACGCGCTGTTCGAACATTCGAGCTGCGAATATTTGGAACATCCGGCGGCCTTCTTCCATGCGCTGCTCCTCAGTCATTAGGTCCTACAAACTAGTCAATTAAAATCAATCAAATGTGGGGGAGCAGCTCAAACCGTCTCGTCGTCTTCCTCGTCAAACTCTTCTTCTTGACTGTCAAACTCCTCGTCATCTTCATCGTACTCATCGTCTTCGGCAGAGGTGCCGTGGTTGTGACCAGCGTGTGGATTCTGCATAGACGGGTTTGTCAGACCGGCTGCAGCATATTGAGCTTCTTCTTCCCGTTGCATTCGACGCTCCGCTAATTGCTCCATCATCTCAATAAACTTTTTGCCGTCATTCTTGAGAAGATCGTCTGCAACCGTGAGTATGCCACCTGCAGCATGCATGAGCTGTTTGCTTCTTGATCAAGCTTGCATGGGTACGACTGACCTTTGACAGTCAGACTGTTTCCGAAGTTGAAGAAATCGGCGGCTGGCCCCCGGTGTACTTCTTCGGGTTCTTCGTCGCTGTATTCGTCCTCGTCGTCTTCATCGCTGTATTCCTCTTCTTCATCACCCTCTTCGTCCTCATCTTCCTCCTCTTCATCATCGACTAGCTCACGTATGCGACCTCGGGAGGGTTGGTGGGCGTTCATTGACGGAGGCGGAATACGGTCTGAGGGTAATCTAGCGAACGGTTGGCCGAGACGTCTTGAAGGTGGTGGCATAGGAACACCGTTCTCAATGCCTTGCTGGTGATTTGCGTACTGTTCTAGCTCATCGTAATATGCATCATACAGCACTTCCAATTCCTCCTCAATAGCTGTACGCTTCCTACCACACACTGTACAGCTGCATGAGTGTTTCTGCTGCTCCTTCATCTTCCGCAGCACCGCCTCCTTTTCTATCTTCACCAACGATTTGCGTTCATCCTCCCCTAGGGAGAGCCAGAATTCCTTGATTCGCTCCCTCTCCTCCTGAGTTGAAGTGTTCCATATGCGATCCCTATTGTTGCGCTGGACAGTCCTGAGTGCTGCTGTAGAGAGTGGCGGGGGGGGTGGAGGAGGCGGATGGGGCATGTGTGAAGCGAGCGACGTTGTCGCCGATGGGCCGTAGTGATGCGCAGGGTGCTGGGCTACGGTTCTACCCTTCTTTTTCTTCTTAGACTTTCTGCTGCTGTTTGAGGTTACGTGATTGTCTGCGTAGTGCCCATTCACGGCACCAATGTGAGCCGAGTGGTCATAGTCTCGGTCGTAGATATGCCCTTCATCGTCGGTGTAGTACACATCGTCGGCCTCAGCAGGTTCAAACTGTTCCGGATCTGTTAGATCAAAGTCGTCATAATCCAACGCTGAGTGAGCAGCTTGGTGCGCTGAACTCGGATGCTGCAGAGTACTGTGGCCCTGGGGTACGTGACCATTCCGAATGGTCGCATCCAGTGGCAGGCCAGGCAAGCCGGACGCCGCCGCAGTGTGGGTTTGTTCAGCAGCTTGCTTCGCCGCTTGCTTTGCCCTCCTCTTCTGCTTCTTACGGTTTACCCCTGCCGCATCTGGAGGATTGCTGGCTGTGAGGACGCCGTTGGTCGGTGCAGTGTTTGCGCCGACATGACTAGCGGAAACGTTCTTCGCTTGAGCCATGGAGATATGGGTGGTGCGTATGACGACGTTTGTACGAGGATCTAAGTTCTAGTCCTGATCAGATAGGCCCGCCAAGCGCACGCAGTCAGTGGCTGAAGTTGAGAGAAGAGACAGCAGTAGGTGCTTCGGAAGCCCCTCCACGCCTACGACGCGCTGTTATAGAGTGTAGGGGAATGTAGGGGAATGTAGGGGGTAGTGAGGTGGGCAAGTCTCCGGCCACAGGTAGAGAAGTCCAGTGAGGGTGTGTGCTGCAGCGGCTTGCAGACGAGTCGGGTTCGGACCGCTTTGTGAAGGGCTACGAGACTGCGTTTGACGGTGAAGTGGTGAGATGTGAGAGAGGCTGTACTGAATCTGCCTGAGATGGTCTAGTGCCCGTAACGTAACCGACCGATTCTGTGGGCGTTGCAGGTATTGCACCAGAAGTAACGGATGGGTTTGACCCAAGCCGCGCCTCTCGGTCGCCCTAAACTGCGGGGGACAGTCCGACCAAACTCTAAATGCATCCAAGCATTTCTGACACTCCGCCTCGACACCTGCAAGGAGCAGTCTACGGCGCAGTGCGACGAGCTGCAGATGTTCTACGAATTCTAATCTCACGACCAGTGCAACCATAATACCCACCCATCGCAAATACTATCAATCGATCGACCTTGAAGACGCATTGTGCTGAACAACAGGAACTACTGCTTCACTCCGCACAGCCTTGACCACCGGCCGGAGCTCAGCCTTCCCGCCATACCCTCAACCCTTGAACCCAGCCTATCCTGAACAACCCAACAACATACGACACGGACACGAGAGCCCATTTTTCCATTGCTCACCTCCTTACGTACAGACCATCCTCCCTTCGTACTTGACCATCCTCCCTTGTCCGCGAGTTTCAATTGCCATCCCGCTCTTCACGGCGATCCCACCTCGCAAGCAGCCACATCTGACTGCTCTCCACTCCGCTGCCGCTGCTGCCGCCACAGAACAGAGCGGACATCGAACCACATCCCGCGCATAGCGCACATAGCCACCAGCCTGCACCCGCCGGAGGCCATCTCCCTATACCGACTGCAACAAGCCTTCGAGGCAGGTCTCACGCGAAGTAGCCAGCACGATGGCACAGAACGGGGAGGGTGTCATGCGAAGGCAGGTCACAACCCTTGAGATCAGTCGGCCATGGATGCACACTGACATGTCCAAAAAGGAAACTCGTCATCATCGGCGACGGCGCATGCGGCAAAACAAGTCTACTCAGCGTCTTCACATTAGGCTACTTCCCCACTGTACGTTCCCCCCCAATCCCTTCCTCTCTCACAACTCCCAGCTAACGCTCTCCCCTCGCAGCGCTACGTCCCCACCGTCTTCGAGAATTACGTCACCGACTGCCGCGTCGACGGCAAATCCGTGCAACTCGCCCTCTGGGACACTGCGGGCCAAGAAGACTACGAGCGGCTGCGCCCGCTCGCCTACTCCAAAGCGCACGTCCTGCTCATCGGCTTCAGCGTCGACTCGCCCGACTCCCTCGAGAACGTCAAGCACAAGTGGGCTGAGGAGGCCCGGGAACGCTGCCCGGGGGTGCCAATTATCTTAGTGGGACTGAAGAAGGATTTGAGAGACGATCCGCTGGCGCAGGAGGAGATGAGGAAGAAGAGTATGCGGTTTGTGACGGGGAAACAGGGGAATGACATGAAGGAGGAGATTGGCGCGAGGAAGTATCTTGAGTGCTCGAGTTTGACGGGGGATGGCGTGGATGATGTGTTTGAGGCGGCGACGAGGGCGGCGCTGATTGCGAGTGAGGATGGGGAGAGGGGGGGGTGCTGTGTCATTCTGTGAGACGTCTTTGGGTTTTTGCATTACTGGGCGCGTGAGGGGGCTTGATAGGTAATCGGGTGTTGCTTGGCGTTGTTGGGCGCTTCTTGCTTGGGAGTGTTGTTCAAGAAGTCCTGCTGCTCAGCAAAGGGATATTGGTTTTCTGGATTGACGATATCTCATGGTTTGGTACACTCATTTCGCGCACTATACCACTGTCCCTCCCTTTGTTTATGTCTTTGGCTTGGAGGTCTTTCTATGTATATAGTCGCTCCGAAGAGAGCTCCGCATCATGCACACGGTTCATCTGGTACATGCACCAAAAGTAATACAATGGTCTACTTACTATCCGCATCTCCACCGCTGCAAGACTAACACAAACAAATCTGTTTGTTCGAACCCCTTTATACGTTTATACAGCGCCTCAGACTCTTCCTTCATACACCCCCTTCCCAATTACTCCTGCCAAAGCGTTTCCGCAGTCCACCACCGCCAACCCACACAACCTCCACCCTACTCCAGCCCCCTCCTCCCCTATCTCGTCCACCCATGGTCCCACCCCTCCCGCCTCGGAAACTCCGTCTGCGCCCTGGCATACTCAATCGGCACCCCCCCCCCATCCCCTCCGCGCGCCCCAAAAACCCCCTTCTTCTCCATCGCAACCCGAAACAGCCTTCCCACATCCCTCCCTCCTCCCCTCTGCCCCCCGGTCGCCCCGGCCGTGGGGCCCCCCGCAGGCAGGCCGTTGCTCCCGACGAGCCGTAAGGCCTCGCAGGCTTCGCGCATGCTGTTGTACTGGCGCTCGAGCTCGAGTTCTTGGGTGCGGCGGCGCTGGGCGAGGAAGAGGTTCCAGGCGCGGTGGATGGTCCAGTGGCGGAGGGCGCGGAGGCGGGAGAAGCGGAGGGGGCGGGGGGTGAGGGGGTGGTTGAGGTGGTAGCGGATTTGTGCTGGTGGTTGTTGGGTTAGCTTGGGTGGGATGGGAAGGACGAGGGCGAGGGAAGTAGATGAGTGGGAGGAAGAGGATGAGGGAGAGGAGAGTGAAGGGTGGTGAGAGGCTTACTTATTCGGGCATCTTTCTTGGGCTTGCCACGGTTGCGGGCTTGGAGAGTGGTGCTGGTTGAGAAGGAGGATATTTGGGTGCTGGAGAGCGGGAGGCGGACGCAGGGCGATGATGTTGGCATCGCTCTCGCGTTAACAGGCCGGTATACAGGCCGGAAGGCCGATAATATCGAGGGTGTCCTCATGATGTTGAGTGGTGTGTAGGACGGCAGCAGGTCGATGAAGCAGCTCATCGAACGCGATTGAGGCTCTTCGCAAGCCCGTCGGGTGCATGCTGGCACTAGGCCTGCAGGAGAATAGCTGCCGCAGCGGGGTCGAGCGCACAGACGCGGCTGACGGTAAGCTTACATTTGTCAGGGCCTTGATGGGGTAATGATTTACAGGTCCTCCTCCACATTTCAAAACCGTACCTTGTCCGCTCTCTGACACCGTCGTCTTGACTCTGCCTCTTCTCCACTCTCACCTCCACACTCTTCTTCCTGTCTTTCCGCAGTCACCATGTCGTCTGATGAGAGTATACGGGACGCTTCGGCCAAGCACCCCAAGCCTGCTGGGAAGGTGTTCCAGTATGGCACTGCTGGAGTAGATGCCCGCTTTCCTGATAGAGAGATTAGAGAAGTGCTGACGAGAGGCAGTTCCGCATGAAAGCGTAAGCGATCCTGCCTTGTCATCACCCATGATTATTACTTTGGACATTTCTTTCTCCTTGAGAAGGCGTTATTGGCAGAGCTACTCGCTTCACAGGTCTTCCACGTGCACATTGCTGGGTGTCACATACTATTCACTGCTGACCGCAGAGTCGGGTTGCTGTGTCCTGAGTAGCCTTCCGTGTCCTGCATGGCTTGGCCTTTGGTTCAAGCGACTCAACGCCGTTCACCACTCCACCGGCCAGCAGTTTTGCTCGATGCTATGTGGAAATGCAATTTACAAGGCTGACCGCTGTGTAGCAACCTCCTCGACTCGGTTATATTTCGTGTCGGCCTGCTAGCGGCACTACGCTCTAGGAAGCTCAATGGACAGACGATCGGTGTGATGATCACGGCCAGCCACAACCCTGCAGAAGACAATGGCGTGAAGTTGGTGGATCCGATGGTATAACAATAGCGTCAACTTCCTACACAAGAGCAAGGCTGACAGTCTACAGGGCGAGATGCTTGAGGTACTACAATTCAACCACGCCACTACGCTCTGCAAGGAGATCTCTGACAGATTTAGGCCTCCTGGGAATCATACGCGACCCTGCTTGCCAACGCGCAGTCCGACGACGAGCTTCTACTCAACTACAACAAGCTCGTGAATGACCTGAAGATCAAGTCAGACGTCCCAGCTCGCGTCATATTCGCCCGAGATACGCGCGCCTCCGGCTCAACCCTCGTAGCGTGCCTTGTCGACGCTCTCAAAGCCACTGGCACCGAGTACACGGACTTCAAGATCCTTACCACCCCTCAACTCCACTATCTCGTGCGCTGCGTCAACACCAAGGGCACACAGTACGAGTATGGAGAGGTCAGTGAGGAGGGATACTACAAGAAGATGGGAGAGGCGTTCAAGAAGGCTATGAAGCATCGCAAGTCTACCGGCAACGTCACCGTAGACTGTGCAAACGGTGTTGGTGGTCCGAAGCTGAGAGAGCTGCTGAAGTACCTACCTGGTCAGGCTGAGGGTGGTGTGGATATCAAGGTCGTCAACGATGAGGTGCACAAGCCGGAGATGCTGAATTCGCAGGTACGTTCACCATTCGTAGTTGTGGTACCGCAACGACGAGTGTGGGGTTTCGATGTGGCAGCCGGAATGCACTTGGACTGGCATATCCTCTGCATCTTGCGCCCTCCAAATCCAATTGGTCTCCAGCAGGAGAGCTGACACCGCGGTTTCCACAGTGCGGTGCAGATTTCGTCAAGACGCAGCAGCGTGCACCCCCATCTTCAAAAGCCAGCCCGGGAGAGCGCTGTGCCTCTCTGGACGGTGATGCTGACCGGGTGATTTACTACTTTGTTGGCTCGGACAACCGGTTCTACCTGCTGGACGGTGACCGGATAGCCACCCTAGCAGCTTCATTCCTCGCCGACCTTGGCAAGCAGTCCGGATTGGCCGAAAAGCTGCGCATAGGTGTGGTGCAGGTGAGATACAGTCGAGTATAACCAGACGTCCCGCATGCGTTCTGACTGCCTTCCAGACCGCCTACGCCAATGGTGCCAGCACGCAGTACATTACCTCCAATCTCGGGCTCCCGGTCATCTGCACGCCAACGGGCGTCAAGGTAAGGAGGACAGTCTTCCTTCTACGGCAGTCAACCTACTGACAAATCCCACCAGCACCTCCACCACGCTGCGACTCGCTTCGACGTCGGCGTGTACTTCGAGGCTAACGGCCACGGCACCATCCTTTTCTCTTCCGCCGCCCTGAAGGCCATCAACACCTACGAGCCCCAGAGCCCAGCGCAGCAGTCCGCTCTCGAGACGCTTCAGGCGCTGACAGAACTCATCAACCAGACCGTCGGCGATGCCATCAGCGACATGCTCCTCGTGGAGGTCATCCTCGCGCACAAGCACTGGGGCATGCAGGAGTGGTTGGGTACTTACACCGACCTCCCCAACCGCCTCGTCCGCGTCGAGGTGCGCGACCGCAACATCTTCAGGGCCGTGGACGCCGAGCGCCGGCTCGAGTCGCCTGAGGGCGCCCAGGCCGAGATCGACAAGCTCGTTGGCAAGTTTGATCAGGGGCGGGCGTTTGCGCGCGCCAGTGGGACTGAGGATGCCGTGCGCGTGTATGCGGAGGCCCGGACCAGGACTGAGGCGGATGAGCTGGCGCAGAAAGTGGCGAGTGTTGTGAGGCAGTTTGGCGCGTAGATGTAAACTCAAAATATGGCATATGGGCTGCATTGCAGGAAAGGGGTACGGGGTACAGGGGACATAGGAGGGTGGATGAAGGCGTTGGTAGCATTGATGGCAGGGCTGGGTGGTGGTCATCTCCTGGATATCTTGCCTAAAAGTTTTCGATTGAGAGTAGCATTTAGGACGCTCGGAACAAGAGAAAGCGATACTGCGCTAAATCCCCCCGATATAGACAAAAAACATATGCCAACATATCCTCAAACTCCAGCAACACCTTCAACCGCCAAGCGCCCATGCCCATGCTCCCACAAAGTCCCGCACTCACACTCTCCCCTCACTCACACCTTAACATCAAAACTCGTCCCACACCCACAACTACTCGTCGCCGCCGGATTGTCCACAATCTTGAACTGACTCCCAATCAACTCCATCGTGTAATCCACCTTACTCCCCTTCAGCAGCTCCAAGCTCGGCTCATCCAGCACCACCTTCGCCCCTCCTCCTCCTTCCATGTTTCCATCTCCCTCTCCCTCTCCCTTCCCCTTCCCCTGCCCTTTGGCCACGTACTCGCTCTCAAAAACCGTATCCTCCTCCTTCGATATCTTGCTCATGTCCGTCAGGCTCATGAGATACTGAAACCCGTGGCACCCCCCGCTCTCGACGGAGACGCGCAGCACGAGGCCCGGGTTTCGCTCTTTGGCTGCAATCTGCGCTAACCGCGTCGCTGCTCGTGGTGTGATGCCGATGGTCATCGGGTTGCCGTCGTCGTCGTGGCGCGGGTTGAGCAGGACGCGGGGGGCACGCAGAGTGCTGCTAAAGGAACGGATGTGTTGTCTCCGAAGGGCTTCAGACGGTCGCTGTGAGGGAGCTAGAAGGGAGGAGGGGATAGGTGTGGCGGGACGCGTGGTTGATAGTGTGCGCCGCGCGGAAGGGAAAGGGGTTTGCGGGAGTTTGGAGGTGCGGGAGGAGGGTGTTCTGAGGGTGCGCAGGCAGGCAGCGCATACAGTCGTCTTTGGAGGCATGGTGGTGGCTGAGGAGGTGAATAGTGAATAGTGAATTGGTGGTTGTTGCGGAGGAGAGCTTCGGCGGGCGGAAGAGAAACGTTCGTCATCCCGCCAGCTGCATGACTCGTGCTCTGGATGACTGGAGGGGCCTCTTGACAGCATACATACAACGTTCACATTACTTCTTCATATTTATTCGTTCTGTATACTGGTTGTATATTTAGAATGGCGAAAGATACAGTCCCGGATCTGGGCGATGGCCATGAAATTCTTACAGAAGAGTATGCAGCGTCTCTAGACGCAGACGACCCTCTCCGACACCTCCGCAACGAATTCATCATCCCCACCAAAGCCGACCTCAAACGGAAGCGTCTGGCGCAAGACGGTAAGAATACACTCCATCAACTCGCAGGAACCTCAGCTAACTTACACCAGACACTCAATCCAACGGCGACGCCTCCTGCCCCTGCACCTACCTCTGCGGCAACTCCCTCGGCCTGCAGCCCCGCCGCACATCTACCTACATCTCCTCCTACCTCTCGACCTGGGCCTCCAAAGGCGTCTACGGCCACTTTCAGCCTCTCGACGACGCCGTCGCCCCGCCATGGGTGCACATCGACGAGGCCTGCAAGGAAGAAATGGGCAAGATCGTGGGCGCGGGGCCGGAGGAGGTGGCTGTCATGCAGAGTCTCACGGCGAACCTGCATCTGCTGATGGCGAGCTTTTACCGGCCGACGAGGGAGAGGTATAAGATCGTGATTGAGGGGAAGGCGTTTCCGAGTGATCACGTAGGTTGAATATGCTCTCTGGAGGCAAGGGGGTTGTGACGAGCATATATGGAGGACGAGCGGGAGACTCAAGACACGAAGCTGACCCCATCGCTCCATCACAGTACGCCGTCGAATCCCAAATCCGGCACCACAACCTCTCCCCCTCCTCCGCCATGATCCTCATCTCGCCCCCCTCCGCCTCCTCCCCGCTCCTCCCAACCCAGCACATCCTCGACACCATCACCCAGCACGCCTCCACCACCGCCCTCGTCCTCCTCCCCGGCATCCAGTTCTACACCGGCCAGCTCCTCGACATCGCCACCATCACGGCGCACGCGCAGCGCCTGGGTGTCACGGTGGGCTGGGACCTGGCGCACGCCGTCGGCAACGTGCCGCTGCGGCTGCACGACTGGAACGTCGACTTCGCCGCGTGGTGCAACTACAAGTATATGAACAGCGGGCCGGGCGCGATCGGCGGGTTGTTCGTGCATGAGCGGCATGGCAGGGTCTCCTCGTCCCCCTCCCCTTCCGCCTCCGCCTCCGCGAACGGGGAGAAGCAGGATGGAGCGAGGGAAAAAGAGGGAGGCCAACTGGAATACACGCCCCGCCTCAGCGGCTGGTGGGGCAGCGACAAGTCTTCCCGCTTCGCCATGGACAACCGCTTCGTCCCCATCCCCGGCGCCGCGGGCTGGCAGCTCAGCAACCCGAGCGCCATCGACACGACGGCTGTGCTGGCGTCGCTGGGCGTGTTCGGCATGACCAGCATGACAGAGCTCAGGGCGAAGAGTCTGAGGCTGACGGGATATTTGGAGAGGCTGCTGCTGGCGGGCTCGGGGGAGGGGGAGGAGGAGAGGGGGTATGAGATCATCACGCCGGGAAGGCCGGAGGAGAGGGGCGCGCAGTTGAGTGTGAGGCTTGAGCCGGGGTTGTTGGAGGGGGTGATGGCGGTGCTGGAGGAGGAGGGGGTGGTGGTGGATGAGAGGAGGCCGGATGTTGTGAGGGTGGCGCCCGCGCCGCTGTATAATACGTTTGCGGATGTGCTGAGGTTTGTGAAAGTGTTCCGGGGCGCGGTGGAGAAGGCGAGGGAGGAGAAGGCGAGAGGGATGGCGGGGAGGGATGGAGGCGTGGAGCAACATAGCGTTATGGTCGAGGGAGGGAGGGAGGATAGGGGATGGGGCGAGGTCAAATGAGCGTGAAAATGTTGCGCTTAGAAAGATTTGGATATGTTGCTCACTTGGCCTATTCTAAACGACAACTAACCAGACCGAAGCATCTGATAGACCCGGTCGTCCTTATAACGCCCACACCGCTTTCCCACAGATGAATCCAACCCAGCCATCAGATCGCCTTAAGCGCGAACCCAAACAACGCATCCATCGAAACCCACTGCCTTCCATTCCTATCCAAATGCGCCTTCACCACCTCCCTCACCGTCCCAAACCGCTCGCGATTCACCTCCGCCAGCACCGCCACCTTCTCCGCCCCCTCCCCCCTCTCCCTCCTCGCCGTCTCCTTCGCCTTGTCCACATCAAACAGCGTCTGCAGATACAGCAACTGATTCCACAACGCCTTCTCCCCATACTCGAACGCCATGCGGCCCAGACACCCCTGGCCCAGCGCCTTGGGGCCCAGGCAGCGGTGCCCGTACACGCTTATCTGCCGCGTTCTGGCGCCGCACGCGGGGTCGTCGCAGACCAGCCACCCGGTGTAGTACCGCGAGACGTGCTGCCGGATCTGGGCTTCCGTCTGCGCGACTATGGACAGCGTCGGCTGCGGCCGGCCGCAGGCGGGGGCCGGGCAGACGATGCCGTCGTGGGCGACGCAGGCAGGGCTGGCCGCGAGGCCGCGGAAGGCGAAGGCGGTGCTGCAGTGGCGGCAGCGCAGGTGCAGCGACGCCGCGTCCTTGAACCGGATCGCGTCGGGGATCTGGGATTCTAGCGGGTGGATCTCGGCGTCGTTGTTGGCGCCGCTGGCGCCGGACGCGCTGGATACGCGGTATTTGGACGTGTCGAGCCCGAGGCATTCGGCTAGGCGGGTGATGTTGGTGCCGTCGATGGGCGCGCAGAGGCGCTCGACGGGCGGTAGGAGCTGCTTGTGCAGGTAGTAGTCGATGTCGGGCCTGAGGCCGGAATCCGGCTTCATAACTTCTTCGAGGGTGAAGGCGTTCTTGGCGGCGGCTTCGGCGGAGCCGCTGCTCTCGCCGCAGATGATGAAGGACATGACGTCTTTGGCTTTGACGTGTTTGCCTTTGGCGATCTGGCGGAGGGCGACTTGCACCGAGGGCATGCTGTTCGCGTTGGGGTATTCCTTGGGGTCTTTGCCGAGTTGCTGGGTGTGAAATTAGTATGATCTTTATGTGCAGTGGGAATGAGATGACGAACCGTAAAGATGGTGTACTTCTGCACCGGTATAGAAAACTCTCGCATCTTGACCGCCAGATTTCGGAGGTACTCATGGATGTTCTCGACCACGGCCTCAGGGTCGTCACCGGAGAGCAGGAAGCTCAGCAATTTCCTGTATGTTGTGAGTGGCAGCCTTGTAGTGAAGCGAGATGTTACTTACGAAGAAGTCTCCTTGGATAAGGCACAGTACTCTCTCCGCCTCATGTCAAGACCCTTGACCTCAAGCTTCTCCACGTACTTGCCTTCTACCTCTACCATGTTGATCGCAGCATACTTCTTCTTCGCGTGCAAGAGCAGCCGGCGGAAGACGTTATCAATGTCGATTTCAAGGAGCCTGTATCGGTCGTTGACGGATCGCTTGAACTCGTTGCCAACCTTCAGCGCGTCTTGCATGTTGTCCATATTGGTGTTGATCATGACTGAGTCAGTATCACCATAGATGACGCGCAGCTGCGTGCTCTCCGCCAGATCCTTGGTGCTTCGCAAAATCTCTCGACCCTTGAAAGTTGTGAGCATGGCCAGGGGTCGGGCGTAGAACCGTGACTTTGTGTATCCCAAACACCCGTACATGGAGTTGGCGGTAAGCTTCAAGGCCATCTGCTTGATATCCCAGGTGGCAAGCTGGTCTGAAGTTGCCGATTTGTCTTTCATGAGCTTTTTGACCTCTCGTCGTCTGCTCACAAGAGTAGCGATGAGCTTAGGCAAAATGCCTTGAGCCTGATCCGCAGGTACTTCAGGCACTTTTTCGTCTTCCTCAGACTATATGGAGTTAGCATAAAGATTCCGATTATAACAAAACGTATGTTGAACTTACTATTTCACTCCGTTCTACTGTGGTGAAGCAGATATTGAACTCTTGAATGATGCTTGGGTACAAACTGTTGAAGTCCATGACCAGGATGAACTTGTCGTACAGGCCCTTCTCCGGTTCGAAGACAAGACCTCCCTTGTACTTGTCTTTCTTCTTAGCATCCACACCCTCTTCGCCCTCTTGGTTCTCATCTTCGGCTTTCTTGCCCCTGCTGAAGACTTTGTCAGGGCAGATGTACTTATTACGGTGGAACTCGTGCAGCAGAATGTATTCGTTTCTCTCGGCTCTCGTACCGCTCAGCGTTCGCGCCCAAGAGTTACCGGCAAGGTTCGTCAAGACTTTGGTCAAGGGAAGCATCTGCACCTTCAGAGCAATTGCAGCAATGAAGTGTGTGTCGGCCTCGCAATGCCTCAGATAATTCATGAGACCTTCGCGCGTCGTAGCCCAAGTCTTCAGAGCTGCTTCGTTATCGATCTCACGGCGAACATTGCCATTGCCGAGTACGAGCTCGCACATCTCGTTGAGACTCCAGGATTGACATTTGGTCATCAATGACTGAGTAGTGGGGTCAGCGTCAGGCTCACTGTCATTCTGATTGGATACTCACCTTGCCCAAATCGTTGGCAAGATCGCAGAGTAATCTACCAGCTGCGAGCTGCCTCTCCGCGAAGAAACTTCCACCTCCTTTGCCCATGTTCTTTGGCCATTCACTTCTTTTCAGCCGACCAATTCTATGCCAGCCTGGGGTCTTCCTCTCCCGCATGCGGTTTAGAAGGATACTGTAGTCCACGTCATCAAGCCTGTGGCCCATCAAGACATCTGGGTCTGTCCTTTGCAGGATAGCCATGAATTTGCTGAGCAGAGCAGCTTCGTTTCGTTCCATTGCAACAGTACCCCTATGTTTGTCGACTTCCATCTTGAAGCCTACTGGAAACGATTCGGCGTTAGGCCGCATCACAGTGAAAGTTTTGCAGGGCAGCTTATCTGCCGGAGTAGTATCAGTCAATGATACATTCTCGTAGATTCTCGCGCTCGCCATGAGGATCTCCTGCTTGTTGTCCTTGGCGTTGAAGGTTGTCCTGAGGGCAAGGCTCATGAGTGTAAGCGGCGGCGCTTCGAGATTATCTGAGTCTCCAAGCGTTGTAATGCTGTTTGGCTTGTTGACCTGTAACTCGAGCTTGCACCACGATGCATTATTGACGGCGTTGAAGTCGGCTCCGTCGATCTTCAACCAGCAAGGTCCCATGATGTTTTTCCAGAGAACGAACTGCTCGAAGAGTGCAGTGTTCGTTCCAAAAACATGCGAGAAGGTCTCTCCCTTGATGT
>JAKLMF010000165.1:0-26007 GCA_022813555.1 Botryosphaeria agaves | reverse complement strand
CCTCAATCCCAAGGTCGTTCTCATCGAAGAGGCAGCTGAAACTCTCGAGGCACCGGTCATCGCTACGTGCGTAGCATCCCTTGAGCATCTCATTCTCGTAGGAGATCATCAGCAGCTCCGTCCTCACTGTCATGTCAGCGACCTCGAAGGGTATCCATACAACCTCAACGTTTCTCTGTTCGAGCGTATGGTGAACAACGAAGTCGAGTTTGATGTGCTCCGACGCCAGCGTAGGATGATACCCGAGATTCGCCGTGTGCTCAAGCCGATCTACGGAAGCACTATCACCGATCACCCATCAGTCAAGGACGAAGAGGTCCGTCCTCCAGTGCCAGGCATGGGCGGCGTAAACTCTTTCTTCTTCACGCACGACTGGCCAGAGACACGCGACAAGCAGATGTCCTCCTGTAATTCGAGGGAGGCGGAAATGATTGTGGGGTTCTTCGATTATCTAGTGTACAACGGCATGCACGAGGACAACATCACTGTTCTGACTTTCTACAATGGGCAGCGCAAAGCGATCCTGCGGATGCTACGTAGTCACCCAAACCTCGTTGGCCGGATTTTCAAAGTCGTCACGGTCGATTCGTACCAGGGAGAAGAGAACGACATTGTGTTGCTGTCATTGGTGCGCAGCAACGATCAGGGCAAGATCGGCTTCCTCAGTGTGGACAATCGTGTCTGTGTTGCCTTGTCTCGGGCTAGGTGTGGCTTCTACCTTTTTGGCAACGGTCAGCTTCTCTGTTCCGAGAGCAAGACATGGGCCGGTGTTGTCACGATCATGGCAGGGAAGTCAGGAAGCGTTCCAAAGGATGGGCCCAAGGTGCGCATAGGCTATTGGCTGCCTCTGGTGTGCCAGAACCATGGTGTGGAGGGTAAGACCTGGGTTCAAGGTACGTGCCGCCCGTCCTCAACGTCCCACATAAGCTAATCTTGCGCAGAACCAGAGGACTGGGCTTTGATCAACGGTGGCTGCAAACGGAAATGTCGCGGTACGCTTCCCTGTGGACACCCATGCAAGCTACGATGCCATCCGTAAGTAAATCGTCTTGTGTCGAAGCACACACGCTGATCATCCGCTCAGATTCCCGCACGATGCTATCAACTGCGTCGAGAAATGCCAGCATCCTCAGCCTTGTGGCCATCCATGTGCCGCAGCATGCTGCGAGCCTTGTCGATGCGCCGTATGCGTCAAGCGTCCGGAGAGGCTGAAGCTGCCCTCATATGAGACTTCACCACAGCTCTCGCTACTGAATCGCCCAACCGAGCGATCTCAGATCTCAGATCCTGAGCGCTCTCAATCTTCCGATCCAAAGACGTGGCATGAGTTCGCGAATGGGGGCGTCGTCGAGCATGACGCTGCAAACGAGCGCAAGTTTGCCGCTGTCCAACAAGAAGCTTCGAGTGTTCCTGTGGCGAAAGGCTCGAAGATTAAGATATCTGATCCTGCAGATAGCTCTGGAAGCGGCACATTGCTTGGTGGCCTCGCACCGCCCAGCGGCTCTGGATCCGCGGATAGCCTCACGCATACGGGCACCGCGTACGACGGCCGAGGAAAGCGTCGGCACATCTGGAAGGGAACCTTTCGCTCCAACCAGCCTACACCCGAGCCTGTTCAAGATGGCGCCGTGGCAAACAGCAACCTCTTGGACGGCACCTTGGACGACGATTTGCTCGAGTTTGACTGAGCTGCCTGTCCCTTTGACACAAGGCACAGCAGGACCTTGCGATCCGTCCTCACTCGAAGATTTTGACCGTATCATCTGATGTTCTCCACCCCTCTTGTTGCAAAACTCCACTTACATGTCACTTGACATAATCAACTCTCATCTGTCCATCAAGATGCAACATGAACCATAATGACGAATCTGTTCCTTGCTATGTCTGTTCACCGGAACCGCAGTCCAAATAACGGACGAGCTACAAAATGCATATGTACACTGGAATTCCCTTCATACATGGACGGATCGACCACTGTCACAAGCTGCGCAACCCGACCTCGTCGCTGCATGAAGATGTTTATGAATCAGGCATACCATTGTTTCATCATGTCTCGTCACCAGGACCGGACGTGCTTTCACGCGGCAACGAGCTTCTCGCGGAATCGGGAACCGAATTCGAGAGCATCTCAAGATTTCTTGTCACTTTGGCTTCAGGTCAACCGCCAGTTTTGGGACCGGCACGAGTTCTCTTTCTCATGTCATCACACAACTGATGTCATCCGAAAACATCACCCACGGAGTTATGCTGGAAGTCTCGGTTGCTATGTTGTTTTCCATTTCGACTGCTGTTTCATTCCCTACCTATAAAGACTCAAAAAGCTCACATGATTTCCTCTTGAAGCGTGCATATCTGCTTACGAGCGGCGGACAGATGAAGTTGGATAGCTCTTTCCTTAGCCTTAAGGCTCACAAACTGCTGTAGCTGAATGAAATTAACATCCCCTTTGCCATGAATCTCTGACAATCCGATGTGCTGCTCCCTTGCTCCGCGACACCAAGACACCCAAACCATCCGTGAAAGTTTTCCCAAGCCCCCAACGCTCCCTTCCCCGAGAATGCACCCCTACCCTCCCCACCCTCCTCCCCTGCCCTCTCCTCCCCTCTACTCAAGCACCACCCTAATCCTAAGCCCACTCCTCCTTCCCCTAGTCATCCAAAGCGGCCTCCGCCACTTTGGGTTCTGCCACCCCGGCTCCGGCATCCGATAAACCGCTTCCCCGAGGCGCAGCTCCTCCGTCCCATCCCCCGGCCACCACACACGGCGCCCGGCGTAACGGGCTCCATACTTCCGCGTCACATAGCTGTCCTTGGCGTCGTTGGCGGCGGCGACGTTGGCGGCGGCGGTGGAGGCAGCGGGGGCAGGGGACAGCCCCACCGGCGGCGGAGAGAGGGAGGGGGAGGCGGCAACGACCTCGGCGGCAGCAGCAGCAGCAGCAGTCGCACGGGCATGCAGACTCGGATGGTCGTGGTCTGTCTCCAAGCAGAAGGGGTGGACGTGCAGACCCTGCAGTAGCGTGCAGCGGTGGGTGGCGTTGAGGAGGGGTTGCGAGGGGCGGGTCTGTAGCAGCCAGTGCACTGGTGCGCGTGGCATTGCCGGCGGTAGTGGGGCAGGGAGTGCGGAGCGAGCAGGTGCGGAGGGCTGCTGGATGCTGAGGCGGAGGTCGACGAGGTGGATCTGCAGATCTAGGCGGGCGGCGAGGAGGTGGGTCGCTGCAAGCTGCTGGCGCTGGCGGAGGCGGGCGGCTTTTGAGGTTCTGAAATCGGCGATCCACCGGCTCAGGATGCGGTGGAGCCTGGTGAGCTTTGCGGAGGGGGGGAGGGGGAAGGGGGGCTGCTGGGCGGTTGTGTCGGTGGTGGATTGCTGGCTTGGCCGGAGGGGTGAGATGCTGCTGTTGGATGACATTTTTTGTGTGTGTTTTGGGTGGTGAGAGAGAGTGAACGAGTAGATTGGTGAAAGGAAGGTTGGCTGTAGCTGTGATGATAGAGAGCTGGAATTGTGTTGCGGAGATCGGGCGGTCGAAGGAGTGAGGGAGAGAGCCGAGAGGTGTTGCAAGACGTAGAAGAAGCGCTTATGAACTGAAGTGCAAGCTGGTGTGCTCTGACCGTGAGAACAGTACCGTGGTCGCAACTCGCCAAATGCGGATAAGCCTCACCGTTGACCTTTTTGCACTGATTCTCTTCTCCACAGCAGCGTCATGATTTCAGGGTCCAGTGCTGAACCATGGTACCAACAACGCTCTCCGCAGCTAGCGGCACGGCACGGACAACCCAGACACTGATCGGTAACCAAGCTTCAAGACAACTCGATGGAGCATGGATGACCGAAGGGAAAAGAAAAGAGTAAATAGATAGGTGAAGGGTATCTAGAGTACACCCCAACTCACAAGGTATCGTCAAGCTACAACACCGATCCGGGTGCTTTCATCCCACATATCTTGGTGCTTACCATCCATCTCGTTAATTGTATATCTTTTGCACAAGAGCCAGCTCGGTGCTCTTTCATAGATTCCTCGTCTCACAAAGCAACTCGTCGGTCGTCGGGTAAAACTGCCCTGAGGGGCTAGTCGCAGGCCCTTTTGCGAAGCTCTTATCTCGTCAAGCTTGCCTCTCCTTCGAGGCGCACAAGACGAGCAAGGCTGATGTCCGGCCGCAGTGACGGCGAGGCCGTCGCGCCCGACGGACGTCCTCAGCCTACGGCAACAAGGAGGTTCGCCACTAGGCATGGGCGTTCCCAAGCGGCTTCCGCCCATAGACCACGACTCTGCACCTCCTGTAAGCCCTACAGCACGCATAGCCGCGCCATCACATCATGACACTTACATGTCGTAGTAGGAATGCGTCTTCCTGTCCTTAAGCGCGGCCTTGAACTTGGCGACGTAGACCCGGCACTCATCGATCGACCACTAAACAACCCGTCAGCAGCACGCCCACCGCACCTAACACACCCACAACTCGACCACATACACCGAGGACCTTGCACAGCAAGAACAACGCCCACCCCTCCGCTCCCTGCAGACAATACAGCAGATTCCACCTCCCCAGCTCCTTCAGCTTGGGATCGCTACTCCACCCCCCCACCGGCACCTTAAATCGGTGCTCGACCACCTCCTCAAAGCCCGCATCGATGATGTGCTGCTTCGCCCTGTCAGCGATGAGGAACGTCTTGCCGAACCGCCTCTCCCCGGCGTCGATGAACGTCTGCGACCACTGCGGCATGATGTTGTTCTCAGGAGTGCAGGTGTCGTCGTCGGAGCGGAACATGATGGACATCTCCATCTGGTTGATCCAGCCGCCGGGCTTGAGATGGCTGTTCCTAGCGGTCAGCCGGGGAGGGCACATAGGGAAAGGCGGGCGAGGTATCAGAAGTGCTGCAACCACCACAACAACCGCCCATATCGGCAGTAACGAGACAACCACACACGTTGCGAATACTTCTGACTCCCTGCCCGTACTTCATTTCTTCGGAGCAGAAGCCGGACTTACTCATAAATCTCACGGTACAGCGCTGGCCAGTCCGCCACGCTGCCAAACAAACACCGCACATGCACCAGATCGAAGCTGTCGCGCTGGAACGTCCACGGCGAGCAGCAGTCGTCGATCTCGAACTTGCAGTTCGGCGGCACGAATTCCGGCTGGATCGGGCTGATGTCGATGCCCGTCACTTCGGCCGAGGGGTGCTCGTCTGCGAAGTCTCTGCGGTGGGTCGTGAGTAATCGATGTCAACCAATGAGAGATTCGATGGTGACTTCTAGTTCTTCTTCTTCGTCCTCTTCTTCTCCGAAGGAAGGTTGGGCACAACAAGAGAGAGAGAGAAGCGATGGAGACGGGGGAACGTACATGGCCCAGATACCCGTGCCTGTCCCCACGTCGAGGACTTTTTGGGGGTTGTCCCCGATGGGCGCGAGGTAGAGTTTGTCGTCCAATAGGAGGCGGAGCATGTGGTGTCTGCGTATCAAGCGTCAGACACGGCTTTTCGATCTTTGAAGCACACAAGAAATGTATATACAAACCCTATATCAAGCTGGTCATTCTGTAAGTCGTCGTTCGGACCCCTAGGGGCGAGAGTCAGTCTTTCCTTTCCATCAGGGCAGTATAGGTGCAGGTAAGGTAGGTGTGCAGGCGGCGAGAGAGCGAGAGAGCGAGAGCGTACCAGTATTCGCCCTCTCTATACCTAGCATACCGCCGGCCATGCTCGAAGCGATGCCGCCATATCGTCGACGCGATGCTGGTCGTGTCGCTCAGGGCGTCATCACCGTATGCCGAGTCGGTGGAGTCGCGGTCGTCGTCCTGCACACATCTTTTTGTAAGCCTCCATCCCAATCCTCCAACTCCACACTTTGTCTCGGTGTCCAGACGCAAGTGGAGGTGTGGGAAGGTTCGGGCTGGACACGTACGATGGGGATCTGAAACGCAACATCGTGGCCGTTCCCACCGTTGCCGTTGCCGTTCCCGTCGTCGCCATCCATGGTTCGACAACGGACTGGTCGCGGGTGGTGCCTACAAGCTACACTCCGCGGAGTGTGGGTTGTTAGGTTGGGCGACCTAGGCTTCGGTGGGGATTAGATGCGGAGGAGGCAGCAGGATTGCGCAGAGAGTCCGAGCCGGTCCGTGCCGCTTGTCGTTAGCGGCAGGACGGCAAGTTGACTGCTGGATCGGTCGGCGGTGGCAGCAGGGTCAGTTCGGGGGATGGTGCGAACAGCTGGCGGACGCGAGTTCGGCGCTGGCGCTGGCGCTGGCGCTGGAGCAAACTGACTGAACTGGCTCGGTGCGATGAGCAGCAGAGTCAGAGTCAGGCAGTGCTAGTGGGCAAAAAGGGGGCAGCTTGCTGGGCGTGCTGGTTTTTGAAGAATCCAGTGGAGCGCAGAGGGCAGTCGTTTAAAGCAATGCCAGGCACACTCCCCCTTTTTTCCCACATGCGCGGCTTTGGGATGGGGCGTCGGAAGGTGGGATCGGCTTGCCCGGTGTGCGCGATCGAGATGGCACCTGCATGGGCAGGGGATGGCGGGGATTCGGTGGCAGTGGCAGCGAGTGCATGCAATGGGCTTGCGGGCCCCGTCCGTCCAAGTTGATTCCGTCCAGGCGTGCCACGCTGTGGGGAGCACGAGAAGCTCGGAGCATTTGAAGCAACGTCGAACCTTGGAAGCGACTGGGACGTTCAGGGTGTCCACGTTGCGGATGCTGCAGGACGGTGCAGGTGGGGACCAGACGTCACATCGACAGGATACTGCATCGCTGTATGTCCAGCAATACATGCGCATGTACGATGCACTCCTGTATATTCGTTTTCTTATTTCCTTGCCTCTCCCGCTCTCCATTGTCCTGCTCTACAAGCATCCGACGAGCTTGGCTGCTTCTGGAACCGGGGCGGGCGGTCCAGCACATGCGCACTACTAAACCGCGGCCTCGTAGCGTGTCTCTCGAGTGCCTGTCTGGGCTTGACGACGCTGCATGGATCGAGGCACGAATTCCGCTGCTCGACTGCTCGACTGCTCTGACTGGGCAGGGAAGAGGCATGGCGGCTGCGGTTAATGGCTTCGATAGCCCCGCCGCCGCCGTTGCAGAGGCCTAACGTGAGCTGGCCATTCCATCCTACATATCTTGCAGGCTGCCCATCCATCGAAAAGCCGATCGCTTTCGAGAAGTTGGGAGGAGATTGGATCACTGTTCATCTGCGACACGACCACATCCGTCGTCTGACAGCACAGCCCGGCGCCCTCCCAAATCCCAGCTGCTTGGGTCCAATCGCGCAGCCAGCCGTGCGATACCTCCACCATGTCGGCCCCTCTACTTTCGCAACTCACCTCCTCGTTCCTTGGGTACGCCGTCGCCATCCTCGCCGTCAGCTATGTCTCCGCCGTCGTCGTCTACCGCCGCTTCTTCCACCCGCTGGCCAAGATACCTGGCCCCTTCCTGCCGGCCGTGACCACGTTGTATCAACTGTACTACTACGGCCGCTACCACAAGCAGATTGAGAGGCTGCATCAGAAATATGGTACACACCAGCCCCATCGAACAGGCTCCAAATCATTCATACATTGATACATCTATATACATATACTAACGCATAGGATGACAGGCCCAGTCGTGCGCATCAACCCGAACGAAATCCACCTCAGCGACCCCGACAACTTCGACAAGATCTACAGCATGTCGTCCAAGTTTGCCAAATCCCCCGACTTGTACGGCGCCTTCTGCATCCCGCACGCCACCTTCTGCACCCCCGGCAACGAGCTCCACAAGCGCCGCCGCGGCGCCCTGAACCCCATGTTCTCGCGCAAGATGGTCTTGGATCTGGAGGAGGTGGTGCAGGACAAGGCCAGGCGCATCGTCGGCATCATGCAGAGGGGCATTGATGCCGGGGAACCGGTGGATTTACATCATGCGTTTCGCGCGGTGAGTGTGGATGTTATCACGGAATATGCGTTTGGCAAGAGCTATGATCTGCTGGAATCGGAGGATCTGGGCGCGCATTTCTTCGCGATGATCAGAGGGGTCGGGCCGGCCATGTGGGTGTTCCAGTCGTTCCAGGCGTTCCAGGCGCTGGCGCTCAAGATCCCACCGTGGTTGGCGCCGTATTTGAGCAAGCCGCTTGGACATGTCAAGGCTATGCAGCAGGTGAGCATCTGCCTATCGCAGCTCCCATGTCGCGCCTTACTAATACAACAATGGTATAGGAGGGCGTCAAACAGATCGAAGACGTGCGGAGCCGGATGAAAGCTGGCAAGCTTGACACATCACGCCCGACCATCTTCTCCGAGCTCCTGAACCCAGACAACCACGACGGTTACCCGGTGCCCACGACCGACGAGCTCAAGGACGAAGTCTACAGCATCCTGGCCGCTGCGGCGGACACGACGGGCAACGGCATGACGACAGCAGCGTACTATGTCATGGCGAACAAAGACATTTACAAGCGACTACGAGCAGAATTGCTGCAGGCGTTCCCGGACCCGAACGCTAGGCTCGACTTTGTGACGCTGGAGAGGCTGCCTTATCTGGTAGGCTTACATCCACACGTTGTTTTGACGACAGATGCTGATTCCCACAGACCGGCGTCGTAAAGGAAGGCCTCCGCCTCTCCTTCGGCGTCCTCTCCCGCCTCGCCCGCATCACTCCCAAGCCCGGCGCGACTTTCAACGGCTACTGGGTTCCACCCGGGGTACGCTCCCCCTCCCCTCCCCCTCCCCCTCCCCCTCCCCCTCCCCCTCCCCCTCCCCTCCTTTCATCCCCTTCCCGGGCACGATATTCAACAAAAACTGACTCTTCTCCGCACAATAACAGACGGGCGTAGGCATGTCCACGTGGCTGATGCACCGCAATACCGACGCCTTCCCCGACCCCATGAAGTTCGACCCCACGCGCTGGCTCGACCCCGTCGAGTTCCGCCGCATCGACAAGTACATGATGCCGTTTGGACGCGGGACCAGGCAATGTGTTGGCATGCCGTATGTTGCATCCCCTTTCATCCCTCTGCTGCGCTGCCTCCCTTCCCCTCGCCTCCCCTGCCACTCTCACCATCCACTCCCCACCTGCTCCTTACTCCACCCTCTCTTCGCCAACTAAAATAACTAAAACAACTAAAAGCTTAACGTGCACCTAAAATGTAAGGATGCAAGATGCTGACTTTGCTGTGCGTTTAGATTGGCGTACTGCGAGCTCTACGTCGCGCTCGGCACTTTCTTCCACCGCTTCGGTGACTTAGAGGTGTATGAGACGACGTTGGAGGATCTGGAGTATGAGGACTTCTTCGCGAGCCACAATATTGCGGGGAGGAAGTGGTTCAAGGCTGTGGGGCCTGCTAAGGGGGCGTCGTAGGGAAGTGGCGCTTTTGAGGGAGTTTGAGGAGGGGAGGGGAGGGTGTCGTAGGGATTTGAGGGAGGGAGGGGTAGGGTTGTGTGAATTTCGGGTGGAGGTTTGCATGAGGCATGTTTTCTTCTACAGACTGGCTGGTCGGTTTGCTTCTTGATACCCTGGTCGGGATTTTTGTGGCACATATGGTCGGCATGCAGTTGAACGTTTGAAGTCTGGGCTCTTCGCTCATTGTTGGCTGCTAGGGGGTGGTTGCTGGTCAGCTAGGGTGGGCCACTGAACTGTGGGCTGCAAATTTATGCAGTGAACTACAAAAGATCGTCGACATTTGCCACTATAGCAGCCTTAAGGATTCTGAAAGCTTCAAAAGAAGACGTACAGTGCATCAGTCACGGTAGCCAATATCACGGACAGTCCATGAAACATATACAACTCGAGACATGCTTAACATGTCGCTAACCCTAAGAATGTCCTCCGTTGCCCTGATATGCAACAACGAGATTTGAGAAGGAATGTCGATGCTCTCAGAAAACACAGCAAACGCGCACCATCAACTCCTCATAACGCCGTGAAACTGGAAACAAAGATAACCAAGGTATCATAGCCAAGAGAAAGTCCCCCAACCCAAAAACCTCACTGCGTATGCCACACTCACATCCTCCTCCTTCCCTTCTTCCCAGAAGAAACAAGAGACGGAGTTGAACCACCTCTCCCCATCCCCACTCCCACCCCTACTCCTTCAATCCCTCATTCAGCACCAACTCCACCACAACAACCCACCTCTCCGCCTCCGGATGCTGCAAACAAATCTTGACCGTCCTCCCCCCCTCATTCCCCCCCTGCGCCCCATCATCCAGACACTTGACATCTCTCCCCGCAATAACCTGCCTCAGCCTCCCATTCTGCGCATTCCTGATCTCGACAAAATCGCTATCGAACAGCAGCACATACGCCCCCATCACCGCCGCGCCCTTCGCCCGGCCCACGAACTCCATCACCACACTCCTGCTAATATCCCCGTGCTTATTCACATAAACCCCGCACTCCTCATAACACAGCAAAAACTCCTGCTCTGACAACCTAAACATGCCGAGCGGGCTCTGGCCCTGCAGCCTTTGCGCGATGGTCGAGACAGCGGCGTGTTTGAGGTCCGGCACGCTCCACGGCTGTTTCTTGTCGAGCGTGAGCACCTCGAAGCCGCGCGCGGTAGAGATGGACAGGGAGGTGTGGAAGACGTTTAGGCTGCTGCATTCGGCGGGGATGTAGAACTCGTCGTACTCGCGGAAGAACTCGGTGCGGGCGGTGCGCAGGAAGCGGGATTGTTTGCTGGTGGACTTTTGAAAGACGGGCTCGAGGACCTGTGGGAAGGGATGGGGTTAGCGTTTAGTGGTGCTTGCTGATTGCGCGGAGAGGATATGAGGTCGGGGATGAGGGATTGAATGTACCTTGAAGGTGGAGGACAGCCCCTCGCGCTTCTTGTAGATGACTAGCGTCCGGTCTTTCATCTTGCCCGTTGCGAAGAAGCCTACGTCGCGGCTGCCGGACAGCTTCTGCGGCGCCCTTCGTGCAGATGCAGAATCGTTAGCTGCCGGCGCGCCGCCGACGGGGCAGACGACGTCCAGATGATATGCGATCAAGGACTTGTCGGCGATCAGTAGGAAGAGACTGAACTCCTCCAGCACGGCGATTTGTGTGACCCTTTGCGTGGGGATGACCTTAGTAGTTTGGTTAACATGCGTTATTCAGCGAAGGCGCAAGTATTGCTTACCCTCGACCAGCCCCTCGGATTGTCCACCTCCGAGATATACACGCCAAAGTCCGTCCCCACCGCGACCATCGGCTTACCCCCCGGCTGAGTGAACGCAGTCGCGCAATTGACCTTCGCCCGGCATATGGGGCTCGGTCGGCCTGTGTTCGCAAACATCGATTCGACCTCTTGTATCGCTCTGTCCAAGGGCGTTCCGCGAATTATCGGGCTCCGCTGGCCAGCAGACGCGCCATCGTAGGCGAATGCCGAGTCCGCGATGACGCGTAGCCTGAACGGCTCTGCGTTCTGGGAGAATAGTGCGGCTGCGTGCCGTGTCTTGGCTTCGATGATCTTGTCGCACCACTCCCTCCGGTTCGACTCGGCGGTCGCGTATAGTGTGTAGATCTCCTTCCCTAGGTGCTTTATCCGGAATGGGTAGAGAATCCTGTCGCCTTTCGAAGTGTCCGTGACCGTCGTGCTCACAGAAGTAAGGGATGAGTTGGTATTGATGTGCGAGAGTCCCCCCGGGCCAGGACTCTGGCTCGACGGTGCCTTTCCCGCGCGCGTGTCTGGAGCCGATGCAGTTCTGGTGGTCATGGTGGTTACGGAGGTTATACCTTTGCCCTTCATGACAGGATCATCGTCGGTACTCTCCAACACCAACAAGTCCATAGGTATTGGCTAAGCTGTAGTCAGAGCCTTTGCTACACGTCTCCAGAGAGTTGGTTGATGCTTACCAATCGAGAAACATCGTACCGCTCGTACTTTGTACCTCCACCCGCATCGCGTTCGGTGACCTTCTTAGCAAGAACAAGATAGTGATCGAACAGCAGCGCATGCGTCTCCAGCCATGTAAACTTGTTAGCTCCAGTCCGTTGTAGATCCCCTCTAAAGATGAGCTGTCGCCCGAGGTGGTCCAGGTTCAACTCCACCCGTTGCATCCCTGGCCGAAGCTTCAACTTGGACTGGAGATCCGTCAGGTCGACTTTACGAGTCATTTCGGCGACGCGTGCATCGCATTCCATCGTGACAGTCTTGATCTCGTCTATGGCTATCTGCAAGTTTCTCTTTTCTTCGCTATCCTGGGGCGTCTGGTTGTAGACTGTGTTCAGCAACAGACTGTAGCGCTGGAGTCTCGTTATAGGGGCTTTCAAGTAAGTATCCCAGCCCAGCTTGTTGGACAGTTTGTTGTTTCGAACATTGTCCAAGAATGTGCGGAACAAAATATTTCTTTCGGCTTCCTGCCTCACCAGCAGGTTGGCTCCAGGGAAAGCTGCGGCGTACTCGATATAGGCACCTTTCGCTTTTCGTATCCATTCGCGGAAGATGTCGCTGAAACCTACGATCCAGGGACCCTGCTCTTGCTGTCGGTACTTCAGTTGTGGTAAAAGGAAGTCTTCATTAGCTTTCCTGACGGCGTCGACCTTGCCAAAAACATCTCTGAGGAATGCTTTCAGTCTCTTGGGAGAGATCAATGGCGGTTGCGCGTTCTGAAGGGCATCACGGTATAATGTTCGAATTACGTTTAGTTGCTCCATAAAGAAGTCTTCGGATGTGACAATTTCATGGAGGACGTACTGTCGCTCGATATCTTTCTTTGGTACGCCTTCAAGGCCCTCTTTCTTGACTTTATAGTATGTTGCCCAATCCTCAGTTTGCCGCAACGCCGGTTGAGCGTGAAGGTCAATCTTTTTCAAGGTTCTTTGACAATGATAGGCGTAGCAACGCCCAGGCGTGTTGTAGGTATGCAGCTTCGGCGCATAGCACCCAGCGCCGGTGAGCTGGAAGATGACGCCAGTCATTGTCTCGGAGCCGAACTTCAGCCACTCCTCCTCGTGGACCAGCGTTCCGGCTTTGTACATGTCTTGAACCACCCTTGCGCCGAGTGTCTCTGCATCTGCGATATTCATTGTCGGAACCTTGTGCGTAAAGAGCGCGACTAGACCATCAACTATAGCCTGTTCCTTGAGATCTGCCTCGCCTTCGCACATCGACTTTAACCATGAGATGATAGAGCTTAGTGCCCACGGCTCTGTGCACCTCTTGAAGTCGGTTGGCGTAAGCTTAGCTGGATTGAACCGCCTGCCAGCTGGAAGAGTGGGCAGATCAAGGGCGACAGCGCTAGCATTTGCTGTATTTTCGCCACTGCTGTCAGTTTTAGATATGTAGGAGTGCCGTAGTTGCTGCTGTCTTCGCCGTTCTTCAGCATCGGTCCTAGACCGTAGAGGTTGCACAATCGGTGGAGTGCTGCTGTGACTGAGCAGGGACGTCGATCGTGGCACCAGATTCCCAGCTGGACCGACAGTGTAGGAGTCGGGCGTTATAGGGAAAGAAGGAGTGCGGGGAAATTGAAGGTTGTTCTCATTTCCCCGGTCCGCCGGATAAGGTGCAGAATGGGTTTCAACAAGAGGTGGTGGAGGCAACGGCCGACTCGCCGGAACTCCTGGATGATAGAACATTTCCGGTGGTTCGACTGGCGCTGCCATCTGATCATCTACAAACCCTGTCTCGTCGCCCTCATCATAACTCAACCGTCGCCGGTGAGCAGTCGGTTCAGATAATCCACCAGTCCCGAACTCATCCACTCTCGCTGTGGGTACTGCGAAAGGTGGGAAGGGATGAATCGAGCCACCATAATCGTACGTGTCGGCATCACTCGCTTGTCCTGATGGACGCATTGACCCAGTGGACGAGACCGGTTGACTTCGATCCTCCGCACTTCTCAATGACCCGTGCCGGACAGCGAGCTGGCTAGGGTCCCCACCATACGACATGTGTGCGTCGAATCCGCCGCCGTACGAAGACATGTCTACTCCGATGTAATCACTGTCTTCGCCCTCCTCAGCCGGCAAGGGCTGTGCTGGGGGGGACCGCGCAGTGTAACTTCGAAACAGGCCACTGCCACCGCTCTGCCTACGGGCTTCCTCCGCTCTTTCTTCCTCCTCAGCCATTCGCAGGGCAGCAAGGCCAGCTGTCCCTTCCGGATCACTGTCATCGTTATAATCGTAAGCGCCATATTGACCGATATCAGGGGACATAAAGCCGTTGGTAACCTGGTTCATATGATCACCGGTACCTCTCCGTTGCAGCGGCGTCATAGATGACTGAGTTCCGTACGATTCGCTCCTCATCCTGTGATGGCTTGAGGCGGGTGGACTTCCACCCGTCAGGAGCTCCACTTGCTCATATAGCTCTTCTTGCGCTATCTGTTCTGCTGTAAGACCATCATCATACGAGGTGCCATTCGTCTGAGTGAAGTAGTCAGGCTCATTGTCTGAGTCGGGCGGTGGTCCGGGTAGAGGTCGTTGTTGTGGGTGACGATTAGTGTTTGTTCTTTGCGGCGACGTGTGTGGTGGAGGTACAGGCCCTGGAGTAGGAGGGAAAGAACTGTCCGACTGAATAAGAGGTGATGGTGTGTAGTCAGCTCGGCTTGTTGACCCATGGCGAGATCCACGTCCGGGAGGAACAGGGGGCGATGGTAGTGAATTCCTGTCTCTCGAGGTGGAATTGGAGTGTCGACCGTAGTGCGGCGAGGACTGGACGCTGGATTGATAGTGTTCAGGCAATCTACCCCAGTCATCACGTGGGGACGCGGCGTTTCGCGGATCTGGAGGTAGGGGAGGAAGGCCAGAAGGCGAATGAATCGACGGACGTGGTGATAGAGATGCGGAGCCAGGATGGGAAGAATATGCCGGGCTGTGATATGTATATTCAGGATCGTACGGTGATTGTGTCGAGCCAGTCATATAGCTTTGCGGATAGGCCGGGAGTGTCGGCATAGGAACATGTTGCGGTCGGGGAGGGGAGTACGTTGGAGATGTAGGATAGGCACTGGAGGACAGGCCACGCGAATGTCCAGCGGAGCTATTGAACCTCTGAAGTTCACTGTCTGCATAAGCTGCAGGATTGTATGGTGTAGGTGTAGCGGCGCCTGGCGGCCGAGTAACCCCACTATAAGGCTGGTGAGTGTAGGATGCCGTCGATGATGTTGATTGACCGTATAGTTGCGGGTTGTAGCCGGGCTGCGTCGTCGAAGGCGAGGAAGCTTGATAGCGATGGTGAAACCCTGCTGCACTGCCAGGAGCTTGGGGAGGGGGTAGCGACGGGCTCGCTGATCCCATGAACAGCTCCGCATTCTGTCGCGCTGCGATGCTGTTGCTCCTGTCGGGTAGTGTAGGGTAGTTGTAGCCATTGTTCCCACTCCCGTTGGGTCCGAAGTGAGTTTCAATCCCGTTGTCGAAGCTCTCCGCCCTCCGGCCATAATGGTTCTGATACTGTCCAGCTGCTGGGTTGTTGTAATGATTCTGCCCGTTCCTGTATTCCGCCATGTTGCCAACCTCAAGTATAACCTATCTCTTTCGCAATGGGCTCCTCCGTAGTGTATGCGACAACTTTCGCTGCGGCGAGGACTGTCCTCGGTGACACAGCTTCCAACGGGCGCGCGGCGGATCAGGCTGATGGGTCGCCCACATCGGCGTCGCTCTTGCTGAGCTCAAATCGTTGCGCGCATGGGCCGTTGAGTATGAGGCGCATATCAGAAGAGCGCGAGTCCGGTGGAGAGGGAGTCGGAGCCGTTGATGACGGTGAGACGGATGTTCACGACGACAGTCAGGGTCTCTGCAGGTTGGAGATGATGCTGGTTGAGTTGGCGGAGGCAGAACGTCGCCCGTCAGCAGGCTGGGGGCGGATTGTGCATGTGCTTTGAAGTCACAGATCAAGCGCAGTCGTTCTGGAAGCGCGTCATGGCCAGCGAGAACGGCTCGCGGACTGACTTTCGAAGGTCGGTTGTTCAGTTCCAATGGTGGAGCACAGCTGACAGGACAGCTAGTTAATCATCACTTGCATTCAGCTCAGCGGGCCGGCTCTCCTCAAGTTCTGGGTCGTCTTCTGCTCTCACCTGCAGCTGGTGCTGGGTACTGCGTACATACAAGCAACCTGCTGCACCTACAAGGCTGGGATTGCCGGCTGCGCCTCTTTCGCAGCACAGCCATAGCAGTACGCAACGTGCGGACCTTGATGAGCCCTCCGAGTTTCATCACGATTGACTGCAAGCCAGGGACTGGATCGGCACGTTAGGCTTGCGGTTAGGCCTGCCGTCGATGGGCGTCGAGACTGGACGTGAGCTGCGACGCGCCACCGGGCCCTCTCAGGACTTCCAAATTGTATGGAGTTGGTAACACCCGCGCACTCACTCAGACGCCGAACACACGCATGTACCCATGTCCTTGAGTGCTTGACTGCTTGATCTCCATGCAATGTGGCTTTAAAGGCAAGCACTGTGCTGAGGCTGCTCGTCATGGGAAACCCCCTACTACCCCGCACAAGGCCGAAGCTGGGGTATGGGGATACCCAAAAGATGCCGAACATCCTAGGGCGACAGCTTAAAGCCGCGCCACCTACACATTTCCGTAACAATATATGAATCGCTATGTCTGACTCTTGTACTTATTTCTTTCTCGTTTTCCATTTATCAACCGCACTGTCTTCTCCGTCTATCCACTTCTTTTCCATGCCGATCGCATCCGCCGCCGCATTGTGCATATGAATAGTTTCTCTATTAGGTATCAACGATCTTTCGTAGACTGTCCGCAGCCATGGTCATTCACTCCGAGCCCAAGACAGAGCCGAAGAGCATTTACGCATCCGAGGGTACTCACGCCGATGCTAATGAGCCCGTTGTGGACTACGATGGCCCCTCAGCGCCAGAAGCTGACGAACATGGCTATCGCATACGCGAGCAACCCATGGGTACGAAGCGGAAAGTCAAAGTCATCCTGATGGGAGCTGGCGCCTCGTCTTTAAACTTCTTCAAGAAGGCGGAAGAAGAGATGGAAGATATGGACATAGTGTGCTATGAGAAGAATCACGATATTGGCGGGACGTGGCTTGAAAACAGATATCCTGGATGTGCTTGCGATATTCCGTCCGTGAACTATCAGTTCTCTTGGAAGATCAAGCTGTGGTCGCACTATTACTCCTACTCGCCCGAGATCTGGCGGTACCTCAAAGATATCGAGGAAGAGAACAACTTCGTAGAAAAATACGTCAAGCTATGTCATCAGATTGAGCACGTGGAGTGGGACGAGGATGCCGGTCTATGGCGCATCAAGGTCCGCAATCTCGCGACTGACGAAGTACTCGATGATACTGCCGAATTTTACATCAACGCTGGTGGTGTCCTTAACAATTGGAAATGGCCGAATCTACCAGGACTGCATGATTTTAAAGGGAAGCTCATGCACTCTGCGCGGTATGAAGAGGGCTACGATCTGAAGGGAAAGCGAGTGGCCGTCATAGGAGCAGGAAGCAGCGGCGTTCAGATCGTTGCCAAGATCCAGAAAGAGGTGGATTACCTTTACCATTGGGTTCGCAGTCCCATCTGGATCACGGCAGGCTTCGCGCAACGCTGGGCTGGCAAAGACGGGGCGAACTTTGCATGTAAGTCCGCTCAATGCGCTTGCCATCTACAAAACTCACAGCTTTCCAGATAGCCAAGAACAGCTCAAGTTTCTAGCCGACAACCCCAAGAAGTACATGGAATACCGCAAAAACATCGAAAACGAGTTGAACCAACGCTTTAAGTTCATTATCAAGGGCAGCGAAGAAGCAAAAACAGCCCGCGATTTCTCCTACGCCGAGATGGAGCGCAAGTTACATAGTAATCCTCGCCTCGTCGACAAGATCATCCCCAAGAACTTCAGCCCGGGCTGCCGCCGTCCCACCCCAGCTCCTGGCTACCTCGAAGCCCTCGTCGCGCCCAACGCAACTGTCTTCACCGACCCCATTGGCACGATCACGCCGACCGGCTTCACAGACCACGAGGGCAAGGCCTACGACGTCGATGTCATCATCTGCGCGACAGGCTTCGACACCAGCTGGGTCCCGCGCTTCCCATTCATCGCCCACGGCGTCGACCTGCGCGACCAATGGGGCGGCCCGGAGGGCGTGACGTCCTACTTGTCCATCGGCGTGCCGGGCTTCCCGAACCACTTCAGTTTCTGCGGGCCATACGGCCCGCTCGGGCACGGCAGCTTCATGCCACTGATCGAGAGCTGGACGCAGTACATGTTCGCCGTGATCCGGAAGGCGCAGGTCGAGAATATCAAGGCGTTCACGCCGCGCAAGGACGTGAGTAGGATGTTCCGGCAGCACGCAGATCTGTTTTTGCGGCGGACGGCGTGGACGAGTCCGTGCCGGAGCTGGTTTAAGCAGGGGAGGGTGGATGGGCAGGCGGCGATTTATCCGGGGAGTAGGTTGCATTTTTTGGAGATCATGAGGGCGCCGAGGTATGAAGATTATGACATCGAATATTGGGATGAGAATCGGTTTGCGTTTATGGGGAATGGGTTTGAGGTTAGGGAGTTTGATGGACGGGATATTACGAATTATTTGGGGTGTCTGGATGAGGAGGGACGGGATGTGCAGCCTGAGTATGATGAGGGTTTGATGGACGTGCTGGGGGGTTGGACATTGGACGAGAAGGAGAGGGAGCAAATGAGTTCGTTGCCTACGGCTTGAGAGAAGTCCTCTACAGTTAACTCCGCAAGGAGCATGTCACAGATGAGAAGGACGAGCGTGGAAGATGTGGTGGGGATGACGTACCTCTGCATTCATTCGGGTCCTATCCACGTTGGAAGAGTAGAGGATATCCTTAAAATGAGCGAGATATCGAGCATGCATTCATTTACATACGAGCAGTGAATCTCTCACGATGCTTGCCCTATACAATCAATATCCGCCTTTTTCTGGAAGCCAGTCTTCGGCCCCATCCCGTCAGGAGACTGGGACACCTCTTTCGCCGGAGATTGCGTCTCGGAGTCGTTCCTTCCAAAGTCATATACTCAGTGGTCGAGAAAACCCTTTGATAACACAAATCGGAAGTTCTCCATTCTGGTTAGTGGGATGTGTCTGGCCCACTTTTTGCACTTGCGGTGATCCGTGTAGAGTTTGTTCCATTTACAGCCTGGGTACAGGTCGATTTCTACGCCTTGAGGAAGCTCTCAGCCGTATTTGGCCCGATTGTGTAGAGCTGCTCTATCTTCTCTATCACTTCGCTCGACCGACACGAGTGTTGTGCATTTGCATGCCTGTTGATTTCCTATCACAGAATAGTGTGCTGCTAAATTCGTGCCCGCAAGCGTCTCCGAGTCATTTGATCTCGGCACAGCACCGTCCACGGAAAGCCCAGAAAATGGCGAGGCGTGAACGGGCCGCGGTAGACCATGCATCGGATCCAAAGCAACAGCACAACAAGCAGAGACCAGGCTTGTTGATGGATTGCTTGGGGCTCTGCAAGAATCTCCACTTGAAAGGCATTGGCCAGCTGACTAGCAGTGCAAGCGACCACTCGCTATCAAGATATCAACATCTCTCGTCTCCACCGCTTATCTTCTTGGCCGCGGCTTGATTTGGGCACGAGGCCGCCTGACGAGGTTGCTTCGTCGGCGGGATGGCTGTGTCCAAGAGCCTTGGATAACCGCCGTTAGTAACTAACGCTAAACGCTGTTGGTTGAACGGTGCGGGCAAGCCTGTGTGCCAAGCGCAGGGCAGTGCAACGATAGCAGATCAAGGTCGTGCTGCCCGGTGGTGGTGCTGTCATGCAGTTAGCCTAGGCAAGCGGGCATCAGCGGGGATGGTATAAGGATCACGATACGTCCACTGAACGGGCGAGCTGAAACGCAAACGCAGACGTGTCGAGTGTCGGAGTTTTCCAAACGCTGCGATCTCCGTTGTGCGACTGTTGTTTGTCAGCTTCAGCTTGAGCTTGACGAAGTCGAGGGTGAGGTGAGAGCTGCTGTCAACGCGTCTCTCTTGTGACTCGGTGGAAATCATCACTTACATCTTCTCTTGTCTCCACGTATTAGTCTTCGATTCAAGTTTCGTTCCTGCAGCGGTGCGCTGTATCTTCACCCGTTCGCGCATCTCCGCGCCAAGAGCTGATAGCGACCTGCCCCCCCGTGCTGACCGTGTCCGCCGTCGCGCGGCCTCTCCGCTTCTTGAACGCTCGAGCAGACTGCTCGCATTTCACCTTTTCTAGAACTCTCACAGTCAAACCCTTGAAATCATGGCCATCTGGAACAGAAAGAGCGCCAGTTCGTCCGGCCACACGCCAACGAGCGACCAGCATTACCCAGACGAGGGCAAGATCGAAAGTCAGTATGGCGCCAATGAACAAGGCGTCGAGCAAGGTGTCGTCGACGACCGCATTGGAAGCACCAGCGAGCATACAAGCCTGCACCGGGGCCTCAAAGCGAGACATATCACTATGATTGCCATCGGAGGTGCTATTGGCACTGGCTTGATTATTGGGACTGGTGCTGCTTTGGCACGAGCTGGGTAAGTCCACCGTATCGTTGGGAACAGTTTTTGGGAATTGTGGACTGACGAGACAGACCTGCGTCCATCTTGATTTCTTACGCCCTTGTCGGCTTCGTGGTCTTTCTCGTCATGTGCGCGCTTGGAGAGATGTCCGCGTATCTTCCGCTTGGTAGCGGTTTCGGCGGCTACGCCACGCGATTCTGCGATCCAGCACTCGGGTTTGCTCTTGGATATGTGAGTGTCAACGCGCCATCTCAGGATGGGGAGCATGGACTGACTGGGCCGCGCACAGTCCTATTGGTTCAAGTACATCATCGTGACTCCGAATCAGCTTACAGCGGCCGCACTCGTGATTCAGTACTGGGTTCCCCCGCAAAAGGTCAATCCGGGCGTCTTCATCGCGGTGTTCCTGGTCGTCATCGTCAGCATCAACTACTTCGGTGTTAGGTTCTTTGGCGAGTTCGAGTTCTGGCTGTCTAGTATCAAAGTGCTTGTGATCGTCGGCTTGATTATTTTGTCACTCGTTCTAGCGCTCGGCGGAGGCCCAGACCACGACCGAAAGGGTTTCAGGTACTGGAAGAACCCTGGAGCGTTCAGGCCTTATATCGAGAGTCGGTCTTCTTCAGGTCTTTAGAGTAGACGAAGCGCTAACTAGAAGATAGGTGGTGGTGCCGGAAAGTTCCTGGGCTTCTGGAGCTCAATGGTCACAGCCGTGTTCGCATATCTAGGTCAGTCACGCCATTGTCATCCAGCTAAAACCCCGCTGACAACTTCAACAGGCACCGAACTCGTCGGTGTGACAGTCGGCGAAGCCCAAAACCCACGCAAAACGATCCCCCGTGCCATCAAGCTGACCTTCTACCGCATCCTCTTCTTCTACGTCCTCTCCGTCCTCCTTCTCGGCATGATCGTCCCCTACGACTCCCAGAAACTCATCTTTGCCAACTCCAAATCCAGCACCTCCAGCGCCTCAGCCAGCCCCTTCGTCGTCGCCATCACCCTCGCCGGCATCGACGGCCTCCCGGGCTTTGTGAACGGCTGCATCCTGCTCTTCGTCTTCAGCGCGTCCAACAGCGACTTGTACATCGCGTCGCGCACCATTTACGGCTTGGCCTCGCAGGGCAAGGCCCCGCGCATCTTGGCTCGCACGGATAGGAAGGGCGTGCCGGTGTACAGTCTCGGCTTATGCACGCTATTCTGCTTGCTCGCGTTCATGAACACGGATCAGGACAGCCGGCAGGTGTTCGGCTACTTTGTCAACCTCGTCACGATTTTCGGGCTGCTGACTTGGATCTCGATCCTGGTCACGCACATCTACTTTGTCAGAGCGCGCCGCGCGCAGAACATGCCGGACAGCAGCATGCCGTACACGGCGCCGCTAGGAATCTGGGGCAGCTATGGCGCGCTGGCTATGTGCATCCTCATCGCGCTGACGAAGAACTATAACGTTTTCGTCCACGATAGGAAGACGTATGGGACATTCGACTACAAGAATTTCATCACGGGGTATTTGGGCATTCCCGTGTATCTCATTATGATCTTTGGGTACAAGTGGTGGTACAAGACTAAGGGGGTTAGGCCCGAGGAGGCGGACTTCATTACCGGCAAGGAGGAGATTGATCGGGAGGAGGAGGAGTTTTTGGCCCGGAAGGCGGCGATGGGGAAGAAGAAGGGTGGGTGGTTTTATAGAACGTTCATTGGATGGCTGTTCTAGGTGGGCGGGTGAGGTCCCTTTTCTGAAATTGGGATTGGTGTCGGTCTGGTTCAGGAAGTCGGCCGGGGGTTTAGATCTTACAGTGAACTACACCTTTTCCAGAAAGCCTCGAGATCATTTTGTACCTCGCCGTCCTCCTGAAGTGAAGCCTAGTCGGGATTTTCCACCGCTTGTGTTCTCACATGACTTAGCTTGACCATAGTTTTCAGTCAATCTCCTCACCTCGCCTGTCGCTGTCACGTAGCGGACATATAGTGTGGTGTAAATATCCTACAGCGCTTGTGTTGGCTAAAACCTAGAAGATGCCAAGCTTCTCGAGATCTCCAACGTTCACTTCCTTGCTTTCGCGGATAAACTGGTATCAGAATGTCCCCTATGGCCTTCGTGTAACAAACAACGATTTCGCCGCCTGTTCTACAATACTCGCGTGCAAAAAACATTCCAACAGCTTCTCTTTCCGAGGGTTCCTAGCTTCCCTTTCTAACTCTATAATGCGACTAAGCACAAATCCGAAAAATCTAACCCTGCGAAGCAAAGGGTGATGATAAGCCAAGGATGATCAAGAAATGGAGCGAAAATGGTTCAAGTCCTAATTGGGAACTCAAAAGGGACTAGCGATATAGGCGCAACAATTATAAACATCTGCAGTGCGACATTGCTGTGTTAACTACTCGACTGCTGAAAGATAACCACTGGATAGGGGGGAAGCCTGATTCTATTTCTCGATGAGGAAAGCGCGAATTTCGTTGACTTGTAAATATTATTGGTATCCTATAGTGACTGCACCGCTAGTGTTGAGGTTTTCCCCCTTTGTCGTAAGCCGTAAGGCAATGCAATACAATGGATCTCACCGTTTAGCAGTTGAGACCTACATGCTCTGACATGATGGGGACATACTGAATCAGGTGAAGCCGCTGAAGTCACGGAACCGTCAAACTCTAGATTTCCCTAAGTCATCACACCGTCAAACCGTCCCCTCCATCTCCCTTAAAAACCGCAAAATCTCCTCCTTCACCCTCTCCGGCCTCTCCTGCTGCGGCCAATGCCCCGCCCCCTCCACCAACCTCGTCCCCCTAAAATCCCCGCACACCCCTCCCATGCCCTCCAGTACCCCTGGCTGCTGATAATTCCCCCAATCCCGCTCCCCACTCACAAACACCGCCGGCACCTCGATCTTTCTCCCGGCGAACAGGTGAACATCTCGCATCCTGGCGGCATCGGTCTGACTCCGGTACCAGTTCAGCGCCCCCTGAAACCCCGTCCGCTCCCACTCGCCCGCATACACCGCGAGCGCCGCATCCGGCAGCCACGTCTTCGTCTTCTCTTCATCCTCCCCCTCCATCAGTTTAGCAACGACCTCCGGGAAAGTGCGGTGCAAAGGCATGATATAGTACTCCGGCATCTTGGCCAGCTCATCCGCGCGCCACGCCTCGAGCGGGCGCGGATCGTTGCCCACCCAGTTCCCGCTCTTGACGTGGATGTAGCCGCGCAGGTAGGCGTGCAGGCCCTGCGGCGGGTGCAGCCAGTCGTCTGCGGCTGGGGCGGTGCTGTTGTACCACTTATAGTGCTTCCTTGGAGGATCCAGGTTTGCTAGCACCTCGTGGATGTCCGGTGGTTGTTGTTGTTGTTGTTGTTGTTGTTGTTGTTGTTGTTGTTGTTGTTGTTGTTGTTGTTGTTGCTGTTGCTGTTGCTGTTGCTGTTGCTGTTGCGGTGCCTGGTGCTGCTGCCCCGTCCTCTGCGTGGCCTGGTGAGCGGTGTCGAAAGGTAGTTGTGGCAGCCCAGCGAAGGGATGGCTCATCAGCACGACACTTTTGAACAGATCCGGCCGCGTGAGCGCGCACATGGCGGCGGCCACGGCGCCGAAGTCGTGCCCGACGACGCAGTGGACGGTGCGGTGGCCCAGCGCGTGCACCAGCACGACAAGGTCGCGCGCCAGGCTCGTCAGGGTGAACTGGCTGAGGTCGGCGGCGTGGAAGGGGCGGGCATCCCAGCCGGTTGTACGGCCGTAGCCGCGCTGATCGGGGGCAACCACGTGGTAGCCGTGCTGGGAGAGGAGGGGCATAAGCTTGCGCCAGGAGTAGGCGAGTTCGGGGAAGCCGTGGAGCAGGAGGATAAGGGGTTTTTGGGGGGTGCTGGAGGAATAGCCGGCTTCGAGGATGTGGAAGTTGAGGCCGGCGGCTGGACAGTCGACGTAATTTTCTGTGATGCCTTCGGGGAGGGAGAGGGGAGGGAGAGATGGAGCGTCAGATGTGGACATGATGACCAGGTTCGTTGAACGTGTTAAGAGAGGTGATGAACGAAAATTCTTCAACGGTCTTGAGAGAGGTGATGACAGAAGGCAGCTTTTTTCTTGCCTCGTTGGAAAGATTGATGTGCAACAGCTATTGGTCTCAAAACTTCAAATTGCACCTGTAGGTTGACGTCTATTGGAATGATGGCCGCTGCAAAGTTGACCGTGACAGCCGGCAGCTAAAATGCGGGGTTATGGAGAAAGGGAGGCTAGAACACATAGGGAAGCCGTGGAACGATGCTAAGGGGACAAGATAAACAGCTTTGATTGAGGTGGAAGAGGAGACATGGCGATCCGTACAGGATAGAGATGGAGCATTCAGTGAATTGCCCACCTTGGCGAGACTGCGCAAGGTCAAAGTCAGAAAGTCTGAACTCACGCGCTTGCAATGTTGATGACTTAGCAGATGTCATGTTTGAGCCGGAATTTGATTCATTTGCTAAGTATTCAGGCGAGCTGATACACAAAGGTACTAGGAAGCTACTAGTATGTAGCAATATTGAAGACATCTCATTTGTATTAGAAAATCATATACTTCCCTACTAGAGGTTTTGAGAGGGATCAATGAACAAGGAGCTTAGTAACAAGGTGAATAGCTAGTATTGATTTAACTATTGCATAGCCAGAGACAAATACCTGAGGAGTTCCCGGGTTGAGTCTTCAGAACAGGGTTTGTATGGGAGCCGCTTGGCGGCGCCTTGCCCCATTGGGCTTGCAGGGCATTCCCATGCACCTTGCAGGGGTCTTCTTAGGGAGTTGCTGGAAGGTTGCAGGGTCACGTGATACTATAAGCCTCACAGGTTCTATCATCCTTGTTATATTAGCATCTCTGTGACCGTGACCTTTGCAGTAAACAATCCAAAATTGGACTCTGTTGAAAGGCCATACAAGGTCTGACAAGAATAGTATAGGCTGGTCGCAATATTTGTTACTAATATTTTTGATTTGTTTATGCAGCATGTCTTGTGGGGTGGTTGTTTTCTAAGCAGATGATGTACATCAAGAAAAGTTTCCGGCCGCAGAACAGTCTACCCAGCCGTCCGACAGCCAAATACTGCTAATGTGCTCAAAAAGACTCATCAAAATGTGTTAGTTTCTAAATGCTCTATGAGCAATTTCACTTGCTCATAGACCTATCTGCTCAATCCGCCACTTCAGCTAGTTTAGCCAGTTCAGCTGGTTCAGCTGCTAAATGACACAAAACTGCTGCCAATTGTTGGATATTGGACAACAGCAGCCACTAAGGCACAGCCACTGAGGCACAGCCAGGAGGCAAAGCCACTAGGGCTGACAACTAAAAACAGGGTCCTGAAAGGTCCTGCAAGGGTCTAGTAAGAATAGTACTAGTCTTAACACTAGCTTATTAATCTCCCTTAGTCTACTGATCTTCTGCTTATGGTTTAGCTTAGTATTAGCTTAGTAGTAATGAATTAAAACAGTGATATTTGAAAAGGCAGGCTTATCAAACAATTAGCAGTTCTGTGTTAATTGGTGTTGAAATTGCTACTGAATAAGCAGAAGATACAGCCAGTTTGAAGTGAAACTGAATTGAATTGCTGTTTGCTTGGAGTTATCTAGGAGGAAATGACTGCTGTTATATACACAAAAATCTCGACACTGGATCAGT